>JASXSY010002979.1:0-52083 GCA_034509805.1 Sipha maydis
ATGACCCGCAGAAATTTTCCAAAGGCGGTCCTATGGGTGCAGCCTGTGGTGCATCTGACATTTCAACCACCACATTTTAGATTCTGAACGGAGTGATGGAATCTATTGGTTTTACAATGATGTGTGTTTTTTTTAAATTTTTTTTTATTTTTGTGTCTGACGACACCTTTTTTGGCAGTAAAAGTGCTTCGATTTGCTTAAGCAGCAACTTTTCTGAAAGGAAAGTGAATGTAGATGGTACTTTGGCTAGTCTAAAATCCAACTTTTCAATACTTTTTAAAAAATCGAAAAAACGGGAAATTTTACGCAAAATCACGTTTTTACAAATTACTTTTTTTTTAAATGCTCTAACTCAAAAACCAAAAATCGCAACAACTTGAAATTTTCACCAAATCTTTATATTGACCTTTTCTATACATGGTTAAGTTTTCAAAGTATTTATAGACAATTTAAATTTTCGATTTTTTTTAAAATTTTTGTTTTTAAACATCTATAAAATTTAATTGGCAGACCGAAAACTCTTGAAAATTTAATACAAGGTTTATATTAAGTTAAACTTATCGCAAGTAAGAAATATCGGTGATCGGTTTACTCAATTTTTTTTATAAGCCGTTAATGCTCAAATTTGTATAAAATGTGTAACATTCACGATAATTTGCAAGTTATTTTGTAGATAAAAATTCATAAAATTTAGTAAAGGTTCAAAATTTTAACACTAGGTTATCTATAAGCTATTCTTCAAAAATCTTTAAATACATTTTTACCGGACTTAGAGGATAAAATTTTATGACTGTTTGAAATTCAAATATTTACGAAATTGCATAAAATAACGATTTATTCTCAAACGATTTTAAATATTTGTTATAATTCAAAAAGTATAAGTCACAGATTTTTGAAATTTTTACCAGCTGTTAAGATTGGCATTTCCTTTATGACATATTTTTTTCAAAATATTATATTGATTTTTAAGCCACTTATAGGCATTTAAAATATTCGATTTTTTTAAATTTTTTTTTTATAATCGGTGATAAAAAAATTTGGCTCGTACAAAATACTTGAAAATTTAATAAAAGATTCCAAAAAAGTAGTTCTTATTGTCATTCAAAAATTATTAAAATCTATAGGCACAATTTTTTTTTCTAAGCGTTTGAACAGCGAATATTGACATAAAATTACATGTAAAATATAATATAATGTATAATAATCTAGACTGACAAATGATATCGGTTTTAGATTCTGAACGGAGTGATGGAATCTATTGGTTTTACAATAATGTGTATTTTTTTTTTATTTTATTTTTTTTTATTTTATTTTTGTGTCTGACGACACCTTTTTTGGCAGTAAAAATGCTTCGATTTATTTATGTAGCAACTTTTCTGCAAGGAAAGTGAATCTAGTTGGTACTTTGGGGGGTCAAAAGTAAAAAATTTTCAATATTTTTTAAATGTGACGGGAAAAACCCTAAAAAAATAAGGGGAAAACGGGAGTTTTTACGCAAAACCAGTTTTCGACAAAATCAAATTTTTTATTTTGCTATAACTCAAAAACTAATCGATGTAAATACTTGAAATTTTCACCAAATGTTTAGATTGGCGTTCTCTATACACTGTTAAATTTTCAAAGTATTTTGACTTTTATTAAGCTATTTATAGACAATTGAAATTTTTAATTTTTTTAAGTATTTTTTTTTTAAATAACGATAAAAATTTTTTGGCTGCCCAGAAAATCTTGAAAATTTAATACAAGGTTTCTTATAAGTTGTTCCTTAACTGATAAAAAAAAAAATCTAAAATCGTAAGTTACAATTACGAAATATGTAAAAATTGCGAAAATTTGCAAGTTATTTTGTAGATAAAAATTCATAACATTTTTTCTGTTCATACTTAAGGTTCAAAATTTTAACAATAGGTTATCAATAAGCTACTCTTCAAAAATCTTTAAAAAAATTTCTACCGGAATTAGAGGAAAAAATTTTATGACTGTTTGAAATTTAAATATTTACGAAATTGCATAAAATAACGATTTATTCTCAAACGATTTTAAATATTTTTTATAATTCAAAAAGTATAAGTCGCAGATTTTTGAAATTTCTACCAGCTGTTAAGATTGGTATTTCCTTTATGTCATATTTTTTTCAAAATATAATATTGATTTTTAAGCCACTTATAGGCATTTAAAATATTCGATTTTTTTACATTTTTTTTTTATAATCGGTGATAAAAAAAATTTGGCTCGTACAAAATACTTGAAAATTTAATAGAGGATTCCACAGAAGTAGTTCTTAAAGTCATTCAAAAATTATTAAAATCCATAGGCACAATTTTTTTTTATAAGCGTTTGAACAGCGAATATTGACATAAAATTACATGTAAAATATAATATAATGTAGAATGTTCTAGACTGACAAAGATATCGGTTTTTTTTTAAAATGCTCTAACTCAAAAACGAAAAACTGCAAGAACTTGAAATTTTCACCAAATCTTTATATTGACGTTTTCTATACATGGTTAAGTTTTCAAAGTATTTTGACATATTTTGACTTATTTATAGACAATTTAAATTTTCGATTTTTGTAAAATATTTGTTTTTAAACATCTATAAAATTTAATTGGTTGAGCGAAAACTCTTGAAAATTGTATACTAGGTTTATAATAAGTTAAACTTATCGTAACTAAAAAATATCGGTGATCGGTTAACTCAATTTTTTTTTATAAGCCCTTAATGCTCAAATTTGTATAAAATGTGTAAAAATCACGATAATTTGCAAGTTATTTTGTAGATAAAAATTCATAAAACTTTTTTTGTTCATACTTAAGGTTCAAAATTTTAACACTAGGTTATCTATGAGCTACTCTTCAAAAATCTTTAAAAAAATTTCTACCGGACTAAGAGGAAAAAATTGTATGACTGTTTGAAATTTAAATATTTACGAAATTGCATAAAATAGCGATTTATTCTCAGACGATTTTAAATATTTGTTATAATTCAAAAAGTATAAGTCGTAGATTTTTGAAATTTCTACCAGCTGTTAAGATTGGTATTTCTTTTATGCAATATTTTTTTCAAAATATTATATTGATTTTTAAGCCACTTATAGGCATTTAAAGTATTCGATTTTTTTACATTTTATTTTTAAAATCGGTGATAAAAAAAATTTGGCTACTACAAAATACTTGAAAATTTAATCGAAGATTCCACAGAAGTAGTTCTTAATGTCATTCAAAAATTATTAAAATCCATAGGCACAATTATTTTTTATAAGCGTTTGAACAGCGAATATTGACATAGAATTACATGTAAAATATAATATAATGTAGAATGTTCTAGACTGACAAACTATATCGCTGTATGCAACTGCCAACCCATCCTAATTGAAAAATATATTTATCGTTTCAAAATAAAAAAAAATATACTTTTTACAATGTTTATAAATAACAATGTATTATATCCTAGACAAACATATGAACTCCGTTCAGAATCGTTATTCGTATACAATGATATCTATCATTGCATTCAAATTTAACAAATCCATTATAATAATGACCTATCCTATAAGCGAGGTGCACTCCACCCCTAACTGTACAGCAGAGCGAGGCCCATCCGGTTCTTTTTTTTAAAATGCTCTAACTCAAAAATCAAAAATCGCAACAACTTGAAATTTTCACCAAATCTTTATATTGACGTTTTTTATGGTTATGTTTTCAAAGTATTTTGACATATTTTGACTTATTTATAGACAATTTAAATTTTCGATTTTTGTAAAATTTTTGTTTTTAAACATCTATCAAATTTAATTGGTAGACCGAAAACTCTTGAAAATTTAATACAAGGTTCATAATAAGTTAAACTTAGCGTAACTAAAAAATATCGGTGATCGGTTTACTCAAATTTTTTTTATAAGCCGTTAAAACAGACCAATGGAAACTTTTGTTGCACTTAGGTAAATGAAATCAGTTGATGCTCAATCTATATTTGATGAAATAACCAATGTTTTACTTCAGTTATTAAATAATTGGACATCTGTTATCTCAGTCTGTTTCGATAGTGCAAGTACCATGTCTGGTAGTATTAAAGGAGTCCAAGCTAAGTGTAAAATGGAAAATAAAAATATTCTGTATGTCCACTGCTATGCTCATTGCCTAAATTTGGCCTTAGTTGATTCTATACGTGAAAAGGTAAATGTATCAACTGGTTTGAAAAATAATAGATGTATATTTAATTTTTTTGGTACCATACAATTCATTTATAGTTTTATCGAAGGAAGTCCTACTAGACATGCTATTTTAGAAAATATAATTGCATCATTCGGTTAGGTTAGGTTAAGTTTACAACATTAAAATCACTATCTACAACTAGGTGGGCTTGTAGAACCGAAGCTGTAACATCTGTTAGAAAAAACTATGGAGCTATTTTAACTGCTATTGAAGAAATTTGTGAAAACTGCAATGTTCCAGAAATGAGAGCAAAAGGTACTGGACTTTTGGCTCAAATGAATTCATTTGAATTTATTTTCGGACTTGTTATGATGCAACCAATATTGCAAATGGTTCTTAAAGTTAGCAAACTATTGCAAGCAAATAACTTAGAGCTGTTGACTGCTGTTGATGTACTTAATTCCTTAAAATCCTCACTTGTTTCAATGAGAAATAATACTAATAATTTTGAAAATATTTACCAATCATGTTTAGAAATAAGTGAAGAGTATGAAATATATACTCCAGATGTCAAAAAAAGAAAAGTGTCAATAAGAGTTGATGTACCACAAATCAAAATTTTTTCCAAACAAAATCTGATGAAATGAAAGTGACACTAGATTTAACCAAGAATCATTACAAATTACCAATTCAATTGGAAATATGGAAAAATTGAAAACTGGTGAAAATGTATCATATAAATGTTTAAAAGAACAATTTGATATATGTGAAGATGATTTGTGCACAGAAATAAAATTATTACAAAATATGCCAGATATTCCAAATGATACTTCACTTCAAACAATTCATGAATGGTTAGACTGGTTGCAAGATTCTAATAAAATTGAAATTTTTCAAATTTTTCTAAAGCTATTCAATTATTTGTAACAGGTATATTACAAGTTGCAGTTGTGAACACAGCTTCTCGAAAATGACTATTGTTAAAAGTAAACTTCGAACAACAATGACCCAAACAAGATTGGATTCACTGATGTTGTTATTTGTTGAACAGCATAAAACAAATAATGTGAATACTGACGAGGTCATCGAAGAGTTTAAAATACTAAATGGCACAACACGTCGCATGGTGTTATAACTTTAATTAACTTTAATTATAGAAATTTTTTGTTTTTTTTTAATTAACTTGAAAATAAATAATATAAAATAAAATTCCGAGTAGGAAAATTGAATGAAATTTGTATATATATATATATTCTATTTATGTGTGTGTGTGTGTGTGTGTGTGTGTGTGTGTGTGTGTGTGGTATAGGAATGTGTATGTGTGTATGTATGTATGTGTAAATTAGAAGTGCTGCACCTGAAGTAAAATCCTGGGACCGTGTGTGGTATAGGAATGTGTATGTATGTATTTATGTGTAAATTAGAAATGCTGCACCTGAAGTAAAATCCTAGGACCGCCTATGGTGCTTAGTATTAGTAAAAATGCGAGTGCGAGTGAATAGAACGTCGTTCTATTTACTAATGACAAGTAGCTACCTCTCCACGACTCTACTCTACTTGCGGTTGCACTCGCAACGTGTGATCGCTTGATGATTAGTATTAGTGCTTAGTAATATTTGTGTTATCACTTGTGCGCGCATATTGCACACTATGATAATATCAATGATAAATATTGTTTGTTATATTAATATTTTTTAATACATTTACTTACTTTAAAAAGTTTAAAATATTAAAATGGCTGAAAAGTGGATTGCACAAACCGCTATAAAGTTTATCGAGGAGTTTAAATCACATGAATGTCTATGGAACACTAAATAGAGTTCTTACAAAAACAAACACATGCGTGAAGCTGCATACCAAAAAATTGTTGTCGAAATGGCTATTGACGGTTTCAATGTAGCTGAAGTGAAAAACAAAATGAGAAACCTAAAATCGACGTATTATCAAGAAAAAAAAAAATTGAAAAATCAAAATCATCAGGAAGTAGTGGTGACAATGTGTACGTTCCAAAAATTAAATGGTTTACAGGGATGAACGCATTATTAAAAGATATATACACCTCGTGTAAACAGTAAAACAATTGTACTTAGTGCGAGTGTGAGTGTCGTGTGAACGCTCAAGCAATGAGCGAGTGCGAGTAACAAGTGCGAGTGACAAGTACTAATAACAAGTACTAAACATCGTGTAAACCCGGCCTTATTTGTTTCTTGGACAGCTTGAGTCAAATTTTTATTTTCAACATGATATTTTTCACGTGATAATCATCAGATTTCTCTATGTTTTCCTTAAATAATAAATAAGAAAACGTATAGGTAAAATCGAATTAAATTATTATTAAATGTTAGGTAGGTATTATTAATTATTATTATCATAAATTATTAAACTCAATTTTTTTTTTAATAAATTCATTAAAATGTTTTATAATAATTAATTTGACATACCTAATAGTAATTGAATAAACTGCAGTGACTGCAATTCAATTTTTAATATATTTTTTAACTGGTGTTAATTTAATTTTGCATAATTTTAGCGCGATTGTAATGCTAATAATAATAAGTGTACAAAATATGTCATACATTTTTAAATATTTTGTACGATTTTAAAACATTTAATTCCGAGCCTAATAATGTTTAGTATTTTAAATAATTTAAAATTGTAATACTTACGTCAGGTCCAGCATTCTTTTTAAAAAAATTCAATGGAGTACTATTAGTTGATGGTAATTTTCTTTTTTTTTTTGCTCCATTTTGCTTTTAGCGTATATAAATATAACTGACACTGACTATTTGAAATTGACACTGTGTAACGGTGTGTACCTATTTACCTACCTAGAGTCCTAGACGTGTAGTGTTTATACGTAATCGCAATAATCAATGTAGATACTTTGTGTCAGCGCGTGTTCATAGAATCTACTACATAATCTTATGGCTATTCGTTCTATGAAAATAAATCTTGAAGTTACATTTTTATTATTATATCATGTTTATGGAATGGTGGTTTTCCTCATTGTCGGATTACTTACCATCTATAATCTGTTCTAAATTAGGTACAGTGTGTGGCAAACAATGTTGCCAGAAAAGTTTTGTGCGATAACCGCACAATGAAAGCAAGATTACCGTACAGCACCGTACAGCAAAAGTGATAAGAAATACCGTATATTACCGTACAAAATATGTAATAAGATGATACGTTTGTTCTATGATACTTATAGATGTTTTAATGATGTTTGGATACGGATGTTCATGTTAGTAAACAATAATAACACACGATAGTAAATAATAATATATTTTATATGAAGAATGACTATTTATATATTATTTCCATATAAACTATTTTAAAATATCAGAGTACCGTATAGTTCAGTACGGTTACAATGTTCACACCGTACACCTTACGGAAGTTAAAATAACCGTATATGTACGTCTGGCAACATTGGTGGCAAAGCACCCAATATTTATTAATAGATAATAATTAAAAGGAATCAGACCCATAGATAATAAAGATATGGATAGGCCATGAGAGCTTATCATGCGTTCATATATTACTTAAAATTTTGAGGTTATATGGGGTAAAATGGTAAATATTTTTCGCGCGGAAACATAAGTATAGCATTTGAAATTTTGAACATAGTTTGAACATAACCTTAAATAGTACCCCATGTAAGAAAGAGACGAGTGTCTCATTACAGCACACAGACTTCTATACTACACTAGATAAGTAACTTCTATATAATTTACATGGCTATGGGTGAAGCTGATAAGGTGGACAGCCGCCATTTTGTCGGTTGGCAAAATAATACCGGGCTAGTAGGGTTTATACTATGTAATATACAATATAAATCTAATTTGAGCGTAAATTTTAGATGAAAATATTATAGTTATGAATAATTCCGGGATGTTTATGAAATTGCATATTTTTATTTATTTATTCAATTTAATGATGACCTGGATATAAATTTAATTCATGTTCTACTCAGTAGAATCTACTGAATCAAATAATATTGTTATTTTGCATATTTTTTTGGTTTTGTATTTTAAATGTATATTTTTGGATTTCAGTTCATTTTTAAATTAAATGGTATTACTAACAGAAAATTAAATTGCTAATTTATGAACAAAACATAAACATATCAATTATAGATTTACTTAGGAAATAAAAACCATATTTTAATGATAGGAAATAAATAAAAGACAATGAAACTATAGAAACATACCAATTTATTTTTAAAATAAACTTATAAACCTTAGATACTATTTATTGGTTATGAAATAAAATTAATTTTGATAACATATGCCGTTTACTTACAGTGGTTGCTGTTTTTAACTTTGCAGCATAGTGCAAACGGATTTTCAAGTAAAGTTTACAAATTAGTGTTACTAAATTAAGTTTATGGTTTTCAAAAAAACTATCATTTTCACAGCTCAAATTCTTAAAAATATTAGAATTAAACACATGGTTTTTAGTATTAATTATTATTTTAAAGCTTAAGCAGGACTTTAATACAGTTAAATTATTTGTAAGTTCGATCAAAGTAAATTCAACAAATGTGACTATTTTCATAACATCGACAGAACTTTTAACCAAACCACCTCTATTTTTTAAATCTACGAATACAGAAAATGAATTCCTATGACAATAACTATGTAATGTTTGATCTTCTAAAAAGCTTTCTGCGCATGTTGTACAGTCAATTTTTTTAAATATTTTTTTTACTATAAAACCACAAATGTAATAAAGGACATTATCTTTTAAAACATCAAAACAACCGTCATCTAAATCTAGTTCTGTCAAGTTATCATTATCAAAGTTTTCTTCACATTTTGAACTATCAACTTTCATTTTTGCCCATCGAATTTCAAATACACTTTCTGTACTTGTACTATCCATTAAAATACAGTTTGCAGAATAGGATGCAGATACTGAATTTTTTAATAACAATTTTTTCATAGCTGTTCGAAATTCAATCACATTTGGATTATTATTATATTCAGACCGTTGCCGAATTTTTGAAAAAATATTTCGAGGTGATTCTGTGACAACTTAGAAGTCAGAAGATATTTATACTGAGTATTAAATAATAAATCTTCAGCAATGCTAAATACAAATTTTACAGCTACTGCCAATCCTATAAAAAAGTATATTATTCTACTAATTTAGTTAAATATTTTAAAATTGTAAAAAAAATAACAAACCGATAACAAATGTTTTTCGTGGAGTTGAATAAATAGGAATACCTTTCACATCAGTGAGTTTTAACAAGTATTCTATTAGTGGTAAAATTACTTCCTTTTGTCTTTCAACATTATTTTGATATAGAGGTTTCTTAAAGCCTTTTCCAAAAGGACTGCGGGTATTCAAAAAATCAAACAATCGGTCTATAGTACGTATGAACTTAATAGTTTCTTCAACTAAAATTAAAAATATAGAATTTCAACATTTTCAAAATTACATAGTTAGTAGTAAGTAATTAGTAGGTTAGCCACCTATTGGTAACCTACTACTAATTACTTGATTATATGACTCACCATTTTTAAATTCAGGAACATTAAGACAATTTAATGCTTCTTAACATGATTCATGACAATATACCTTTACCACAACAGTTCCTTAATGTAGGTGGTTTCCTAGGAATTTTATTTGGTGTTTGAAGGTAGGATGGAAATGATGGGAATACTGATGGAACTGCATTATCTTTTAATAATAATCTATGTGCCCCAGGTCTAACTTGATAGTCTTATTCTGTAAAATGAACACTACATATCCGACTCCATTGATTATCCTCAAAATTTTTTCTTTTTATTGCACTAATCCATTTTTGCATCAACTCGTTGTTAGAAATAGGAAATCTATGATCATACAGTTATAAAATTGAAATAGATACAGAATAATTTTTCCGAGTATTGACTTATTATTTAAAAGTTTATTATCCTTACTAATTGGTTATTATTATAACATAACTTACCGAAAGAAATGTATATTTTGTCCAGCTTGATATCTGTTTGAGCATCCATATGCAGCGCACGAAACAGGCATTATAATTAATTTTCAAGTACTTGTACACTACACTGACTATTCTTGTATGTTGTATCTTAATACAATGGTCTATTACGTGAAATTGTATTAAGTAATTAAATAATAAATAATAAATTGTTATAGAATATATAGGTACAGATAGAATAAATTTTAGTTTTAGTCTAAAATATTATGTAGATTGTAGAATAATCTTTAATGTTTTGCCAACCGAGAAAATGGCGGCAACCGATAACAACTGATAAGCCGAGCTTCAATAAATCTCGAGAGTTACTTATCTAGTGTAGTATAGAAGTCTGTGTTACAGCCATGAACATTAGAGGAAGGACGCCGAACTGTGCATATAAAAGTGGTCCGAAATTATCGCATTCCGCCAGAATGCTCGTCGGACAGTAGTGATGTCGTTTTTACATGTACAGTATAGGGAATTTATTGGTTTTTTAATAATATAATCTAAATGACGAAACTTATGAATAATTACTATGGAACGTTATTTTAAGACCAAATTGTCCTCGATCGAATACATGTGTTTCTAGTACTATACGACTTCTATAAAAAGAGATATAGTTATTTTAAAACATGCATTAGAATTTTGTAATATATATTATATCTATAGGCAATATAATATCAATGATTGCGTCTTATCACAGCTCTCTACTGTGTACTCTACTCACAAGAATAAAATTTTTTTTTAGTTACGAGAATGCATTTTATTTGCTCTCGAGACAATTCGATTGAAAATTCCAAAAAAGAAAAAACAAGACTTCATCGGAAGTCAGCCAAGTTAATTTAACTATTTTATAAATTAATTTTTAATAAATTTAACAGAGAAGTAACATAATAAGCTGTATTAGATTATTTTACAAACCTACATCAATCATTTATTGAACACATTTGTTGATTGACAATGTCAGTGTCTAAATAATTATATAGTTACGCAAATTTTCATAAAATACCTACTTTACATGATATATTATAATATATATATATATATATATATATATTCATTAGTTATAGAAGTATTTACTGTTATAAGTAAGTTATTCTCTTCTTATGGCGTTAAAAAATATTTTTATATTTAATTGAATCATAGGTAAGGCATAACATTTATAATAATGTATAATATTGTATTGTATTACAAATATATTCGACCTAGTTGTGACACAGACTATAGTCTGTGGTTGTGATATGATTTAGATTTAATTTCCGATTTACGGGATTTTTACGACTTCGTAAGTACTTATTCAGAAATAAGTGTAAACATCATGACTGAATTAGTTATAAAATATTATTTATTCATTATAAATATACTTTCTCAGAATATTATATTTTATCCTCCAAATGGATTATGGATATAATATGGACATTGAGCCTTTGAGGCTTTAGCTTATTATGTAGATGCCAGACATACAATCGTAAATCTTAAGCAGTGGCAGCAAATACAATAAAATGTATAGGTATAGTATAATTTGGTAACAGTGATTAGAAAATCGTAATAAAACGCATGAATTAATATTATATTACCTATAGATATATAGATACTCGTATATTATGTATAAAAAATTCGAATTTATTTTTTAAAACAACTATATCTCTTTTTACAGAAGTCGTATATTATTGGAAACACATATATTCGATCGAGAACAACTTGGTCATGAAAAAACGTTTTATAGTAATTATTCATAAGTTTTGTCATTTAGATTATAATAATAAAAAAACAATACATTTCCTATGCTGTACGTGTAAAAACGACATCACTGCTGTCCGACGCGCATTCTGGTGGAATGCGATAATTCCGGACCATGTTTTTTCGCTTCGTTCGGCCGTGTTCGGCGTCCTTCCTCTAATGTTCATGGTTACAGCATAATTTTTGGCTGCGTTATCACTTATATCAAATATTTACTTGATATCTGTTATCGTAGATTGAATAATTTTACCGCCAAATTTAAAAAAAATATTATATTACATTATTGTTATTATTATTAGACCATTTTACAATTTGTTCATGGTCATATATACGGATATTTATTACATTCATTTAGCGTTTATGATGTGCGACGCGACGCGATTCAAGTTTCAGCCGCGCTGTCGATTTTCTGGCCGCGCGGCTAGGGTACAGATTCCTATGCGCGCGACTCTAGCCGCGCCGCGCCGGACCACGGCGATCCAGTTGTAGAAAATCTGTATGAGCTACTACACGTATTTTGCTACAAAAGTTATCTGTTTCTATTTTTAAAATGTCTTTAAACAAAAAACAAAAATTAATTTTAAATCTTCTTCTTTTGCAAGAAATAGACGAAGAACAATCAATTATAATTGATTGTTCTTCGTCTATAAATAATTATTAATATGGTAGTGTTTTAAAAAAACCAACAAGACACATGAGATGTTTTTAGCTAGGAAGATAGAAGGTGTTTTCAGTGTTCTCGTTGAAAAAAATTTGTGGAGAGCAAATTTAGGGAGTTTTTTAGATTGAGTTGAGATCAATTCACGTACGTCTTAAATATAATAGAGGACGATATTACAACTAGTCCAAGTATTAAATTTTTTTGTTCATATCTTCGGATATTTATTGCCAAACATTATCCCTCACTCCTTGATTTTTATATAATTCGTGTTCGGCATTAAAAATGCTTGGATGGCGACTCACTAATTCTGCCAGTTTTATGTCTTCTTCTGGAGAAAACATGATGACCGTGACAAACAACGAAACGAATATATATATATATATATATATTAATCATGAAACGAATATATATATGCTTACACAGCCGCGCGCGTCCGCGATTTGACACCTCACGGAGCAGTCGCCAATTCGCAGTCGCAGCCGCGCGCGACCGTCGCGCGCGGCAGCGGTTGTCAAAGGAATCGGTTCCATTCATCAACGAGTAAACTAGTGCGACGCGGCTGAAATTTGAATCGCGACGCGTCTACAGACGCGTGCATAGGAATCGCATCTTTAGAGATTTTTTGTATGCTTTGATTGCCGTATTACATTCCTTATTCCACCATGGAACTGTTTTCTTTTTATTCTTAGTATTTGTCTTGCCAATAGTGAAATTGGCAGCATCTAATATTATGCTTGTAAATTTATTAATAATTGAATTTATTTCAGTTTGGTTAATTTCGTTACCCAAGTTTATAGGATGATCCGTAAGTTCTTGATTTATAATATCACTGTACAGTTCCCAGTTAGGATTTTTTAAGTTCCAACGAATAGGTGGAGATATTGGTGGTGATTGGTCAAGAATTTTAATGGAAATTGGCCACTGCTGCTATAATCATCGCGTACGATCCATTCGGTTTTTAGGTCAAATGTATTATTTTTTATTGTGAAGTCAATAGCAGAAAAAGAGTTATGAGCTGCTGAGTACATGTGACGAGTGTATTCTCACGTATTTAACAATATTATTTGTTCATTTTCTATGAATTTTTCTATTATTTTACCTCTATGGTCCATGTAATGAGATCCCCAGATCTGGTTTCGACTGTTGAAGTCGCCGAGGAAAAAAAAAAAGGTTTAGGTAATTGTTGTATAATGTCGTTTAACTTATTTAGTAATATATTAGTACTATTAGGTAAATAGATATTACAGATACATAATGGTGTTTTTAGACAGATAGAAACAGCTATAACTTCGAGAGGAGATTGGTTGTTTATTTCATTGCTTTTAAAGAGGTTGTTGACAAAAATAGCAACTCCACCGCTTGCACGAAGGTTTGTTTGCCGATTTTTGAAAAACCCGTTGTATCGTTGTATGGTAAAAGTGGTATTTGGTCTTTGAAACTAAAAGCGATTGGTTGTATGATGGTTTTAGCTAGGTGGATGTCAGTATTATGCTTTCGAAGGCCGTTCATGTTCGATTGAACAATAGAATCCATTGTTAAAATATTTATTGATAAATGTTGTGTTTATTGTATATTTTTGATATTGTTTTAATTTATATTGTGCTTGATTGGAGAGGTTGGGATTGAAAAAGAAGATTTGATAATTTTGTTAAACGTGTTTTAAGTGATCTGACGTTAATTTTTTGCCGGATTTGATCGAGTAGATCCATTAAAGTTGATATATTTATGTTTACGTTTTCAATCAATGTGTGGATATTCATTGTTTTGTTATTAAAATTATTTAGGATGTATTTAAATTGGAGATAAGTGATTGGTAAGGGATCATTAATAGTAAAAAATTCAATTATTGGTTTTAGCCCTTCTTCCAACTTTACTTCTGGTCTATTGGATGAGTTGGATCGGGATCGTATTTTAGCTTTCTTAGATTTTTTTTCATTTTTGGGGGTGGTAATAGGCGGTGATAAACTGGTTGGTGAATTCAGAGGTTTTGAGGACTACGAGTCAGATATTGATCTTTTATGTGTATCCTTTAGTGTGGAAGTCAGTGTTTCCTCGAGATAATTATTTATTGGGGGGAAAAGCTCAGTATCTTCGGTCCAGTCAATTTTTGTTTAATCAAAATTAGTATCTAATATAGGACTTGTGGGAGGTACAATATTTTCTATTAATTCGTTGCGATCTTCAAAGTTGTTTTCGGGTATGTTTGTTTTATTTATATTTGGTAAATTTGTTTTTTCTAATTTATTTTCAATAATACTTTTACAGTTGTTTGTTGTGTGTCCAACGATTTTGCATAAGAAGTAAGTAATTTTATCATCAGTAAAAAAAATTCTGAACTGTATTTCGTTAAATGTTATGAGTTAGGGAGTTTTAACTAATGAGTTAGGGAGTTTAGAAATGTCTTCATGTTCGATGAATATTTGTCGGCGGAAACTCATTATATGTTTATACCCGCTTTGAGATAGTTAATTTGTGACAAGGGAATTACGTTTATTTTTGCGAGAGCATCTAAAATGGCTTGTTTTGGTATAGATGGACAAACATTTGAAATAATAATTCTTTTGGATGGGTTTAACAGTCTACGTATTTGAATAACTTGATCTTTAATATTGATTGTTTGGGTTGTTTGTATTAAATTGTCGAGTATTTCTATGCTGAATAAAAATACAGAAAAGCGATTATTCGATACTCTCGATATAAAAATTATGTTTTTAGGTAAAACGATTTTTCCTTTTGCTAGGATATACTCTTTCTGTGGTATACCGTCAATGGAATTGAAGACGTGGTTTTCGTGTTATCGAAAGCTATAAAACGAATTTGTAAATCTGCGATAAGCACACGTGTTGCACGGTCGCCTGTCATACATGAACTGGAGTATTATTTTATTTCGTTGACGTTGACCATGCTGATTTGTGTTAAAGCTTATGATAGGTATGATGTTCGATAAAATCTGTCGTAAAATTCGGGCGATGGAACGCGATCCGTTACTATCACTACTATCAGTGGCGTAACAATAAAATTTGGCCCCCCCCCTGCAAAAATAAAAATGGACCCCTAAAATGTTGTTTTATAGGTAGGAATATAAGTATTACTGAATGTCTTAACTCTTAATAATTACATTTTATTTAAATCTCTGTGATCTTCTAGCATTTTTTTCAGCAAATTTGTCAACTAACATGTTTATATCTAAACTGCGAATTTTCTCGTTTTCAATACTCAATACACTTAAATCTGATAAACGTTGTTGTGCCATAGTACTTCTTAATTAGTTTTAATTTCATAGTTTAGTTATTTAAATTTTAATTTCATAGTAATTCTTAATTAGTTTTAATTTAGAGAACGAACGTTCTGCTGTATCTGTAATAGAATATTTTATTCTGTATTATAACATTTAGAATAAATTCGAAAGTTTCCATGTACTTTTTCAAAGCATTCGCTTCATTACGTTCATCTTTTGATTTGCTCGTAAGTATTATATGGCTTAACGCTTTCATGATATCTGTATATTAAAAATTAACAGCAAATAATGCGTCATGCCGAGAAGACCATTTAGTTGGACAAAGCTGTTTTAATGTAGGAATTTTTTCTAGTTTGTTACTACTACTTCTATTATTATGACTCGATAATGAATTTACATTTAAAAGAAGATTCCACCTTTTTATACTTGAACTAAAAAATGTATTAAGTTGTTTTATATTATCAAAAAATATCTGAACCGGTTGAACACAAACTGCATCTTTAACTACTAAATTTAAATTGTGGGCGGCACAATGAATATAAACAACATTCGGTTCACTTTCACAAATTCGTTTTTGCAAGCCATTGTATACGCCACTCATTACGCTTGCCTCGTCATATCCTTGACTTCTAAATTTATTAATTTGTATGTTGTTTACTTCAAAAGACTTCATTAATGCATCTTCTATTCTTTTAGCACTCTGGTCTGTTATGTTAGTGAATCCCATAAAACTCTCGTTTATGTTCAAACTACAAGGAATACCATTTGAATCTAATTCCTCTGTCACATATCGAATAACTATGCTTAGTTGATCCTGCTTAGTAATATCTTGTGTGGTATCGCAAATCATCGAAAAGAAAGGACATTTAAATATTTCCAAAATTATATGATTTTTTACTGAAGACGACTATAACCCAATGAGTTCGTTTTGGATTTGGGGACTTAAATATTTGATTTTTAAACCGTTATTTTTATCAACTAGTTTTGATAAAATTGGATCATATCTACTTAAAAGTTCCACAATTGATAAATAATGACCGTTATTAGTTTCTCCAATAACTTCCCGATGACCTCGAATAGAAATATTAGACGATGATAATGTAAATATTATATCAATAAGTCTTTTAAGTACTTGTTTCCAAAAATGAACACTTTCCTTAAAATCATTATTCAACAACAAGTTTATATTTTTATTTTGCTTCCATTGACTATATATAGCACACGCATGCATATGATTGTACGATATTTCATTATCTTTATTTTTTTTTGAAAGTCCCTGCCAATCACAAATTCCATCTTTCCAATTATTATTAGTATTTTGGTCTGAAAAAAGCCAACAAGGTTTACAATATGCCTATTTAATTTCATGGAGTAGCATAACCAAGTTCTTGGGAGATTTTTTTAAATTATTGTCACTAAAATAATAAGAAGTAGAAAAGCAGCGACTTTAATATCACGAGAAAATGGGCCTTTGGGTTTACAATAACCCATATTTATTTTTAATTCATTAGAAATATTATTTACAAAATGTCCACGATCCGTGGGATAAGGGTGACTCAAATCTAATTCATCACTGTTAATTGCGTTTTGTGCTTGATCAACATTCATACTAATAATATCATCATTTTGAACCTTTAAATTAAAAATATATGATTATACTTAATTTTAAAAATTGTTTTATATTTTTTTTTAATAATTTAAGTACCGGTTTTTTTTGATTTTGTACATCAATGATGGTTGAAGATATTGAATTTGGTGTATTATTTTCAATTTGCTCAACAGTAACTGTTTGAATTTTACTAATCGTAGATTCGGGAATATTTACTAATAACGGATCCTAATATTACAAGGTCAAGAAAAAAATATTAATTTAAAATATTTTAGTTTTTACTATTTATTATATATACCTATTATAAACATTGTATTTGTTTAATAACAATTATGGGATAAAATAGCATTTTAATTATTCTTGTTTATTTGTTCTTCCTGTTGAAACATAGATGTAATTTTTGGAAGTTTTGAAATTATTTTATTTTTTTTTTATTTTAATCTCCTTTTTTGAGAACCAGATAAAACTTTATTTCTATTCATATTGTTAATATACTCGCATAATATAATGTATATATACAATTTAAAGTATATATTTTTCGAATTGAGTAATTTGTAAATTATTTAAATATTTAATACACAAAATTTATTACCAATGGTAAAAATATATGAAAAACGATCTATACACAATACACGTCGCGTAACTGTCACATACTCACATTAAAATATAACTTTGTACACACATAAAACTGTGGAGTTGTTTTGACCACCAAATAAGTCGATTCCGTGCACATTCGAGCGTTAGATTTCGCCTAAGGGTGAAGGAGTGTTAATTTGACTACGCTATGTAGTTAATAGTAACCACTTGGTTTAATTCACCTATGTTAGTTAATACAACGCCAGTTTCAATTCTAATTTACATAAAAATCTAACCTAACCTAATTTACATAAAAAGTATCGGTATAACTACATCAATAATGTTATCTCAACTATTTTAAGGAGTTAAAATCATTATTATTTTTATACAACTATTGAAAAAAATATAGAGTACTGACAGAGATCTGAATTTCAATTGGGATTGATTTTAAGTTCTCCTAATGTAACGCTTATCCTACTGAGCTCTTACCTAACTTGATAGTAAGTTGTGGAAATACTGTTATCTAAATAAAGTCATATCTACAATTTACCTGTGTAATTATGAAATATTGTAAAAAAATTGTTGTAGGTAATTAACTAATGAGCATAGGCAGATATTTGATCACATTTTGGGGGCTTAACATGTTTGTCTGATCCATGTAAACATATATTTTTAATATGTGTCCAATATTCACTTATGCTAATGAGGTAAAATAAAACGAATACGAATTGCCTCTCAAAATATAATAGGTACCTTAAATTGTATCGTTCGCAACACGAATAATTAAGATATACATGATACGAAACGAACGTGTGATGAAACTATAATAAAACAATAATCACTGTAGATATACAGTATACTGAGACAATAAGTGAAAAACTGAAAAGACGAACAATGAGAACAAAAATACCGGGAATATCAAAAATATTAACAAAAGAAAAACACAAACTAATAATGTTATATAATTATAATATAAACAAGAACACAGCACATGTGCAATATCAATAATAGATTTTTAATTATTATCATATCAACTAGGCTAGTCACAACAACGTGCATCGATATTAAATATCGAAAAATAAAAATAAATTTTATTTTAAGAGTAAATATAATTCAGAATAACTCATTAACTTGTAGTTATTTTAATCCTCCAAACATGTTAAATTAAATAACCTGGATTCTCAAAATAACAATTTTTACAAGTTATTTCAATACCTTCAAATAGTTGAAATATTATATTTAGATCAACGACCTATTGCAGTTGATTTAACATACAAATGCAGTTTACTTCAATTATAATGCTTGACAACATAGTCTTCTTCTTCTTCTTCTTTTGCTTCGCCTTCCTCCCAACTATTTGGGGTCGGCCATCCTTGTCCTACACCTCCACTTTACTCGGTCAATCACATCTCCTCTGCACACACCGACAGCCCTCATGTCATTCTCCAAAGTCTCCAACCATCTCTTTTTTGGTCTTCCTCTTCCTCTTTTCCCTTCAACGTTCATCTTCATAACCACTCTTACGACATTCGTTTCCTCTCGCCTCATCACATGCCCAAACCATCTTAGCCTATTTTCTCTCATCTTGTCCACAATTGGCGCTACACCAACACTACCTCTTACGTATTCATTCCTTATTCTATCTTCTCTAGTCATTCTACTCAACCATCTAAGCATTCTCATTTCCGCGACACTCATACTTTGTTCTATTCTCCTGTTAACCGTTCAACACTCTGAACCATACAGCATAGTTGGTCTCACTATACTTTTATAAAATTTACCTTTCAGCCTAATTGGAATTCTCTTATCGCATAACACGCCCGATGCTTCTCTCCATTTCATCCACCCACACTTAATCCTATGTTTTACATCCATGTCAAAGCCCCCGTCCTTTTGAACAAAAGATCCTAAATATTTAAAGCTCTAAACTTCACCTATCACATCACCATCTATTGTAAGTTGTCTCCTCATTCCTTCAACTTCTTGGTTTCTTTGTCCAAAATCATACTCAATATACTCAGTTTTATTTCTACTAATTCTCAATCCCTTTTCTTCGAGGGCTAACGTCCACTCATTTACTCTATTATTGACAACTTCTAGGTTTTCTCCTATCAGAACTATATCATCCGCAAACATCATACACTATGGTATCTCACCCTGTATCTTCTTTGAAACCTCATCCATTACCACTGAGAACAGGTAGGGGCTTAGAGCTGACCCCTGGTGCACACCTATTCCTATACTGAAACCTTCTGATACTCCACACCGATTCTTGACACTAGTACTCAACCCTTCATACATATCCTGGATCAAATTAACATACATTTTTGGGACATTTTTTCTCATTAATGCCTACCTTAAAACTTCCCTTGGCACCCTGTCATACGCCTTTTCTAAATCTATAAAAACCATGCATAGTTTTTTATTCTTTTCTCTGTACTTCTCTACTAATTGCCCAACACAAAATAATGGCTCCATTGTCGATTTTCCTGGCATAAAACCAAACTGATATCGACATCTCATTACTTATCCTCTTCTCTATAATCTTTTCCCAGATCTTCATACTATGACTCATGAGCTTTATTCCTCTATAGTTCCCACATTCTTGTATGTCTCCTTTTCCTTTAAATATTGATACAATAAAACTCTTTCTCCAATCTTCTGGCATTTTCCCTCTATCAGTACCTTATTAAAAAGATTTTTCAACCACCCAATGCTTACATCTCCTAACATTTTCCTAACATTTAACTTATAACTCATAAACTACTCATTCTAAATGCAATTTTTATGAATCAAAATACTTAGAAAAATATTCTACTTTGGAATATGTAATGAAATCTATATGTTGTCATTCAAAAAAGTAAAAACCTTTAAAATTATAAGGATAAAAAATATTTAAAAATATAATTTTTTAATAAAAACTTGAAACTATGATAAAAAATATTTTCAAAAACATTAATACTTTTTGAAATAATGAGTGTTCAATGATAAAAAAATCACCTGGTATAATATATTATACTATTTCATAAAACAAGTATAGATTTCTATTGACTTTTAAACTCAATCAATTATTATTTTTTTATTTTAAAATATTTATTATTAAGTAAAAAAAAATGAGGTGTCAAAATTCCTACATAGTAAAAAAAAATGAGTACTGGATAGTACTTATGTTAGTGTTGGCGAACAACGCTCTTAACGAGTAGTTGCCGTCGTCTCGCTCACACTCCGTCTACCGGATTCAGGTTTAAATTAACTACAGAACAACAATTTATTATAATGTGAACAATATCAATTTATTATATACAAAACAATGTATGATGACAAAGCCGATCGTAACTGCTGGAGCGGACCTCGTGCCGGATCAGGTTGAATATGTCGGAGCGGACGTGGCGCAATATTCATTGTCGGAACAGACGTAGAGCATACAAGTGAGCGATACTTGTTGTCGGAGCGGACGTATAGCGAAGAGCAGTTTCGCTGTCGGAGCAGACGTAGAGCAATACAAAAAAAACCATGCGGTTGTCGAAGCTGACAATTTAATTTTTCTTGCGGTATAAAGACGTGTATACGGTCGAGAGTACGACGAGCAAGAGAACGAATGGCGTCCGCGTGCCGCTGCCGGACGCCGACGCGGTAGCTAGTGTGACCAACCCCGCATGTGGAGGCAACCGGTTGACCATTTTGCCACCCGGTTGTAAAGAGCGAGCAATTTTAAATGGCAGAAAAGCCTGAACAGTTAGATTTTATAATTATAATTTAATATTTCTTCGTGAAAATACATTAAGTACCTACCTATGCGATTTATATTAGATTTTATAACCAACATTGAACATTTATTTATTTAATTATCAATGTGTAGGTATTATAATTATGTGATTTTTTTCTCGTGTGGGAACTTACATTCATATGCCACAATATGCATATAGTGCACTGAATTTCAACATAAACATTTTTAGATTTACGGGGCTGCTGGCGAGACGCGCGAAATAGTCGAACGGGGTTGGTACGCGAACCAGACAAGTGCGAATTTCGGGGTACATCGTGCAAATTCATGCTAATCACGTGCTAAATATTGACATAAACAGTTTTTTGATTTTCGCAAAATTTCTATTTTGGGCGGTGCTGGCGAGACGCGCAAAATAGACGAACGGGGTTTGTTCGCGAACCAGACACGTGCGAATTTCGGAGTGTATCGTGCAAATTCGTGCTAATTACGTGCTAAATATTGGCATAAACAGTTTTTTAATTTTTGCAAAATTTCCATTTTGGGTGGTGCTGGCGAGACGCGCGAAATAGTCCAACGGGGTTTGTTCGCGAACCAGACACGTGCGAATTTCGGGGTATATCGTGCAAATTCGTGCTAATCACGTGCTACATTTTGGTATATCAAGTTTGTTATTATTTTTAATTTTTCACATTGGGTGGTGCTGGTGAGACGTCTCTCCAGCACCGCACATCATTTTTTGTCATTGAGTTGTATATTTTGTCATGCAAATATTGGCCATAGTCATGCAAATTCATGCTAATTACATGCTAATTTCCTGTAAAAAAAAATTGTAAAATTTTTGAATGGGTGGTGCTGGAGAGACGTACATCGAACATTCGCCTTTAAATGTTTTTGTTTTTGTTTTACCGCTTTGTTTTTTTATATTTATGCTTAATTTTGTAACCGCCAATAAAATTAATTTCTAATTGTAATCGAATTATTTGGTATTTTGTACTTGTTTACCCATTGGAATAAACGTTTCCTACACCACTTTTAATAAATATTTTATTAAATCTTTAGAATTTTTATTTCTTAAATATCCATCGTAAGCCATTATAGTTGAATTGATTTTTTGCATTTCAATAAAACTCATATTTTTATGACACTTAGTCATCCTCCCATACGACTTGTAAAGCACA
This sequence comes from Sipha maydis, assembly GCA_034509805.1. NCBI lineage: Eukaryota > Metazoa > Arthropoda > Insecta > Hemiptera > Aphididae > Sipha > Sipha maydis. Next base: position 22,861 of record JASXSY010002979.1, read on the forward strand.
AAAATTACGAGTATACGAGTATTTCAAAAGACGCATGTATAGCCTGGTTGTAGTCGGACAGAAAAATTGGAAACGTTGCATTCATTTGACTGTGGTCAATCGGGTTGTTAAAAAATATGGACCGTGCTCAATCAGGTTGTTCCAAAATAGGGACTGTGCTCAATCGGGTTCCACCACCATGTGTTGCCCCCACGGGTCTGTGAGTTCTTATCTATTTGTGCACCCCAAAATTATTGGTCTAGTTGCGCCTATGAGTATATGATTATAATAATATATGATTTTATATGATATAAAATGTGTCTGTAAGTATATTTAGTTACAAAAGTTTGACAGCTTTTTTGCAGTTATGGTATGAGGTAATGATTAAGACTGACATTTTCCACAATCGCCGCACTATATAATTTATTCGAATATTTAAATCCTCGGTTACAGTATTTTTAGTGTTTATTATTACTAGTGGTTTTATATCACGCTTTTATTTAGAATATATATGAATGTAATATGTATAGTTATAAAAATTTTAAGATGAATGTTAAATAATAACAAATGTTAATTACTACTATTTTAATAATTATTAAAATAAAACACTAATAATAAAAAAATAAAAATAAATAAATAGTAGCTAAATGGTTAATACTCGTAAATAATGTGTAATCAAATGGTTTATATGTAGAAATAAATATACAGATTGTATATACTACATAAAATAATACTCCAGAATTAGTATTTATTTATTTATCTATACAAACTATGTATTTATATACAAAACAATTATTAAATTGTTTATATTTATTTACTTATTTAACCATTTTTTTTTTCAGTTAAAAGGAAAAATAGATGAGACCAATAGCACAGTAGAAATAGTTGATAAATTCAATAACTATCAAATATACCCTCGCATTATAAGTATTGTTTCAAAAGATTATTTTAAATTTTTTAAGGTAAATATTTTTGTACTTTCATTTTATTTCTAACCTTAGACCTTGATTTCAAATGTGTGTTTATATTGTAATTAGGTAAATCTACGAAGAACTTGTCCATTTTGGTCAGATGATAGTAAATGTGCTATGAGATATTGCCAAGTGAAATCCTGCCAGTTGGTAAATAATCTAGACAGCTTTTACTTTTTTTTTATAAATTTATTGTTTCTCGTATGGTTTAGTCCAACACTAACAGTATTAAAATTAGTTAATACCATAGCAACAACAAATATTACAATAGGAAATATAAATCTTCTTCTTCTTCTACTTCGCCTTCCTCCCAACTATTTGGGGTCGGCTACAATAGGAAATATAAATATACAATTTTAATAAAATGTAGAAACATAAAATAGTAGTAATTAGTTAAATATATAAAAAAAAATAAGATAAAATATAAAATATGTATGAATGATTGGATGGTGAGTCGAAATACTATTTGTATAGTCTTAGATTTTAATGTCCAGATTGGTTAGCCACTTTGTTGCCGCTGTTGTAATCTTGTGGTGATGTTTCATTTCGTCTGGTATATTGTAACTGGACATTCTTCCACGATGTCATTGGCTGTCCGATTATCGTGTCCGCAGTCGCATTGTGGTTATTCCTAAGTCTCCATTTATCCTTCCTTATATATATAAAAAAGAACAGACCTTTTTAATGTACCAATTTTTTGACGACAATATTTAACTTTTTTCCAATTTTTTTCATAGAATTGTTCCAAATACCTTCCTGAGTGTCACCTTGTCGCCCGATTTTCAAAATTTTGGTTTTAAAGGGTTGAAATCGGCTAAAATAAATTTTTACGTGTAATTTGTATATCTATATTCATATAATAATAACAATAGCAGTCGGCCGATAACGGGAAATACGGCACGGCAGTCCAAAGGTTTCCGTCTACCTGGACTCTGACCTTTTTTTTGTGTGTGTTATGAATTGTTCCGAGGCTATATGATATTAAATTTTTATGAGTTGTATAGAAAACACCGACTAAAAATAATAATACATTTCTTACCGAAATGCGATAAACGTATTACGACTTACGATTTACCAGACGTCGAACGCGCACCGTTTGTTGGTTCATCAGTGTACTGCGACTGTGACCAGTAAACTGTGCGCGTTTGTGTGGTGTTTCCCTAAATTATTTAACTACAAATATTATATTTTACTTACCATTCGTACGTTTATGCACCACAAATAAAACTCTAAATGTGGTATACCAAGAGGTTTTGACTTAACCCATATTAGAATTGAGCAACTGCGTATCATTTGTAAATATTCATAAAAAAGTTATACATAAGGATAGGATCATTTTTTTTAGATTCTGAACGGAGTAAAGAATGTATTGATTTTACAATGATGTGTGTTTTTTTTTTTTTTTTGTGTCGACACGATTTGGCGCAGTAAAAATGCTTCGATTTCCTTATGTAGCAACTTTTCTGAAAGGAAAGTGAATCAATTTGGTACTTTGGGGGGTCAAAAGTAAAAAATTTTCAATATTTTTTAAAGGCGACGGGAAAAACCCTAAAAAATAAGGGGAAAACGGGAGTTTTTACGCAAAACCAGTTTTTGACAAAATCAAATTTTTTATTTTACTATAACTCAAAAACTAATCGATGTAAATACTTGAAATTTTCACCAAATGTTAAGATTAGCGTTCTCTATACACCGTTAAATTTTCAAAGTATTTTGACTTTTATTGAGCTATTTATAGACAATTGAAATTTTCAATTTTTTTAAGTATTTTTTTTTAAAATAACGATAAAATTTTTTTGGCCGCCCAGAAAATCTTGAAAATTTAATACAAGGCTTCTTATAAGTTGTTCCTTAACTTATAAAAAAAAAATCTAAAATATAGTAAGTCACAATTTTTTTTTATAAGTGCTTAAAGTTCCAATTTATATGAAATATATAATTTTCACCAAATCTTTATATTGACGTTCTCTATACATGGTTGAGTTTTCAAAGTATGTTGACATATTTGACTTATTGATAGACAATTTAAATTTTCGATTTTTCTAAATTTTTCGTTTTGATAAAATAAAAACTACACGCGGGCGAAGCCGGGTGTTTCAGCTAGTACAGTATATTTCCCGTTTCCCGTGGCCAGTCCTAAGTCTATTTAAGGTCACCCATTATATCCGAAGTATTTGGAACCCCGGGGTTCTTTCCGTAGGTTGTTAAATGTTGTTAGATTTGTCAGGGTCATCTGGTCCCATTTATCAGTCCATTTAAAGTTAAGGTTAGTTTTCCTTAATTAATTTTTGTGCCAGCTTCCAAAGAGGTTTACGGAATTTTTATCTTTAGTTGGGGTTATTATTCATTTATCTGTGAATTGGTAAACTTTTAATTTGAAGCATGATTGTTATATTCTCAGATTAGGGATTTGTATCTACGAAGGTGAGGTGGTGCTATGTTGCTCAATACTGGTAGCCAGGGGACTGGTGTTGTCTTAATTTTTCCGGAAATTGTTCTCATCATGGCTTTTAGATGGGTATTTTTTTGTTTGTGTGTGAACTGTTTAGCCATAATGGTGCACAGTACTTGGCTACCGAGTAGGTGAGGATGATCACATATATTTTAATCGTATCTGTATCCCAGATAGTCTGAGCCAGCTTAATTATTATACTGTTTCGAGTTTTAATCTTTGCTGCCACCTTAATTAGGTGTTCTTTGTGTGTCAATCTTCTATTTAACATTGACACACAAAGATTAAATAATCTTCTATTTAACATTATTCCTGAATATGTTGGATTAAGATTATTTCTAACTTGTTATTCGTTAAAGATCACCTCTATTTCCTGTCTTCCTTTTCTGTTGTTGAAATGGAACAGTGTAACCTTAGTATTAGTTGGGTTTGGTGTGAGTCTCCAGTTGTTACAGTACTTATTTAGTGCACTCAGGTCTTTCGTGAGGTATTTTTCGCTGATTTTGTATGTATTTTCTTGGCATAAGAGGGCTTTATAGTATGCGTAAACAAATTTAATCCACTTAGTATTCGGTAGGTCATTAGTGTATAAGTTGAATAGTAGGGGAGTTAAAACAGAAACTTATGGCAGTCCATTGTTTGGGATTTTTTGCTTACTTTTTCTATCACCTATAACTACTGTGATAAATCTATTTCTCATCATACTATTTGTGATACCACTTATTGTTTTGCATGGTATAATCCGTAGAAGTTTAGTGATAATTCATTGCGCCATACCATATCATATGCCGCTGTGAGGTCTATAAATTCTGCAGCTGATTCTAGACCTTTTTTAAAACAGTCTTTGATGTTTACGGTCAGCATCAGGAATTAGTCGCAGCAACTCCTATTTGGTCTAAATCCGGTTTATTCTATTGGAATAGTTTTATTCACAGTTTCTGTAATTCGGTTATAAATAAATCTTTCAAAGAGCTTTTAGTTAACACTCAGTAGGGATATCAGCCGGTAGCTTTTGTTGTCATTATCAGGCTTCCCCGGTTTTAAAATAGCCAGGATCTTTGTATTTTTGAATTATTTAGGAAACTACCCAAGACTTAGTATATTTGTGAAGAACGCTTAGTATTTTTTGTTGCATTTTTATCAACTTTCGCCCTATATAGTTCAATAATGCGGTTCGCGAAGTTATGTGTCTTGATTGTCTCAGCAATGTGTTTTCGCTTAGAGTTTGGGTCTATTTTACTTTAAAGATTCCATGCTTTTCTACTCGAATTTTTGAAATCAATATTTTCTACTGTCATAATCCATTTTTCCTTGCGGTTTTTAGACAGAGAAGAGAGAAATTCATCAGTTACAAGGTTATCATTAATTTCTTGGTACTCGTTGTAAAGATCTTCACTTTTTCGGCTCCAGCCCGGGATATATTATTTTCTGTTAGTTATCTTCTGGTAATATGTTTCTTAGCTATCCCGATCATAAGGCCTCATTTCTGAGACAGGCAAGAGGCCTGTAAAATGATTGTAATTTTTGGCTTTTTCTTGATTTTTTTTGGATACTCTTTGTCGTTGTTGATTTGCATTAATAGTATGTGTTTTCTTTCGTAGTAGGACCGAAATGTTGTTTTTTCGTGCAAATTTGGTTACTAAAAAAATCCTCGCTCTTGTCCCGATTAATACCTTTTACATTTAATTGTAGGATTCTGAACTGAGGGCCTAGATATCGTGTAATTTGGCTCTGAAAAAGCCGTTATATGAAAAAGAGGAGATGTTGTTGTTATTGTTGTTAATGCTGGGGGTCGGAAGATCCTTTAGGACAGTTCGGCCGCCAATTTGATAGATCCTTAGCCATTATATTACGTTGCTCAGGGTGTACCACGAGGAGGCGATCTATCGATACACCCTTTTTTTTTTATGTAAATATCCTAGTTTTATTATCTTTTTTATCTTTTTTTAGGATGATGTACCTGTAGGTCTTAAAGGTAGTCATCATAGTTTAGTAGATGAAGATATGTCAATTAAGGTACGTATTCTATGATATTAAATATTTTATTTTATATGTATAAAATTGAAAATATGTATTTTTTAAAATTTGTTTTCATGATATTATGTTTCCTAGTGTGGCTGTTGTCCGTCAATTTGGTCTCCATTATATGCTCATACATACGTAATCCATTCCATTTTTCCTTTGTTTTAAAATCCTCAATTAAATTTATTTGTTTTTATTTTCTTATTTATTTTTAAGTAATAGTTAGACAATATTTCTCTCTACAGTATATGAAAGGACCACAACAACAAGAATGCGAAGAAGCAATGCAAGATGAATTAGGTTACATTAACACTACTATAAGGTTAGTATCATATTTGGTAAATAACACTTAAGAATTAAGACATAAATATTTTGTTTCAAGTGTATATTTGTATTATACCTAGTTGAATTATTGTTTATTATTTATACTTAAATTAAGTACATAAGTGTTTATAATTTTTTTTTATAATATTAATATATGAAAATCATGGTTTAATGAACAATGTAAGGAAGCTATTGTAGAACGAGATAAAGCACGTTTAAGAGTGGTACAAGACCCAACAGAATAGAACAAAAGGATGCTAGTCATAAGACAGAGTGGGGCAAAAGTATAATTAGGACAAATAAAAGATTTTGGAAAATCGAGATACTATGCCCTATGTTTAAAAAGGGTTACACCATGAACTGTATAAATTATAAAGGCTCTCTACTCAATACCTCTTACAAAGTATTATCGAATTTTCTACTCCAGCGGTTCTCAACCGGTGATACGCGAAGAATTTTTTATAAATAAATGGTTTAGTTTTTATAATTATAACCATTCAGTATTATTTGGTTAATTTGATATTAACTGATTTTATAAATGTCTACGAAATAGGAATAAAATAAATGTAGAAGACAGCTTCAGACTTAAAGTAACCAATATTAAGCTCGGTATTGACGTTCTCATTCATTCAATACAACATAAACTGTTGCATTAAATTATTCATTATAATTAATAATAATTGTAAATATATAACGGTATGTTATTTTTTGTGCATAAAATACTTATGTATATATGAAGTTTAAATTAATGAAATTTATTATAAAAAAAGAACCGGATGGGCCTCGCTCTGCTGTACACTTGGGGGTGAAGTGCGACTCTTCATAGGATAGGTCATTGTAATGGATTTGTTAAATTTGAATTCAATGATAGGTATCATTGTATACGAAAAACGATTCTGAACGGAGATGATATGTTTGACTAGAATATAATACAATGTTACGTCTATACGTCTCAAAAATCCCCTATGCATTTGTAACATTTACTTACCGGATAGTACAGATCTATCACTCAACGACCTCAATGATATAATTAAACAATTACCCAAACCTTTTCTTTTTCTCGGCGATTTTAACTGCCGAAACCAAATCTGGGGATCCAATCACACCGATTCCAGAGGTAAAACGTTCGAAAAATTCCTAGAAAATGATCAAATAACACTACTTAACTCCGGGGAATACACACGCCACAATGCAGCTCACAACTCTTTTTCGGCCATTGACCTTACAATATCTAATAGTGCTATCGCTCCCAAAACCGAATGGAAAGTCCTAACAGAATACAGTACCAGCGACCATTGGCCAATAGCCATAAAAATTTCTTAATGAATTACCCAAAATACACCAACTCCCAAGATGGCGCCTCAAAAACCCAAATTGGAATCTATACAGTGATATTATAACTCAAAATCTTTATGACAAGCCATTTAATCTTGAATCAGCAACGAACCAAATTCAAATCAACCTAATTATTGACCATTTTTGCAACATTATACTAGAAGCCGCTAACAAGACCATTGGCAGAACCAACACACAATTAAAAAGAAAATCCGTTCCCTGGTGGAATAAAGATTGCAATGATGCAATCAAGACATATAAAAAAGCATTAAACCGATTCAAAAAAACCAAACTAGCTAACGACCATATAAACTTAAAAAAAGCGCGTGCTCAAGCAAGATTCATTACAAAAAAAAGCAAAACAGAATCGTGGCAAAAATACACGAGTTCAATAAACTCTAACACATCTCCAACAGAAATGTGGAATAAAATTAAATCGATAAAGGGCATAAATCACCAACCACTACCACCTAACTTACATTTTAATGATGATACTCTCTCACTACCTTCAGATATAGCCGAAGCATTTGCACAACAGTTCAAAAAAAATAGCGACTGCTCAAATTATGACCCAGATTTTATTAAATTCAAAAATACCGTAGAAGATAACCTCAAAAAAGAACTAGAAATCAATTTCCACGAAGATGATAACCACCTTAATATGCCCTTTAGTCGAAATGAACTCTATTCTGCCTTATCTGGATGTAAAAGCAAAAGCCCCGGTCCTGACGGGATTCCTTTTTCATTTATCCAAAACCTACCCACAATAGGTCATGATATTCTCCTCCAAATATTCAATATTATTTGGAACAGAGGTATATACCCTGATCAATGGCACAATGCGATTATAATACCGATCCCTAAACCCAATAAGAACAAATTTGATATTATCAATTATAGACCTATCTCACTTATTAATACAATAGCAAAAACCATGGAAAAAATGGTCAATAAACGACTAATTTGGCACTTAGAAACATCCAACCTAATAATTAAGGAACAATGCGGCTTTCGCAAAAACCACTCTACCATTGACATACTCACCACCCTCCACACGGATATCTGCAATGCAAAAAATAAAAAACATCACCTCATACTAATATCTTTAGATTTAGAAAAAGCATATGACATGGTATGGAGGAATAGAGTCCTCGAAATCATACAAAACAGTGGCATAAACGGCAAAATGTTTCTATTCTTACAAAATTTCCTAAAAAATCGCAAAATTCAAGTCAGAGCCCTATCAGAACTATCAAAAATCCACCAAACAGAAAATGGACTACCCCAAGGGTCTGTCATCAGCGTTACAATGTTTTTATTGGCCATCAATGACATTTTCAAAAACATACCGAAGCCCACAAAACATCTACTATTCGCCGATGACTGTCACATCTACTGCAGCGGACAAAACACCAAAACAACTGTGGATATATTACAAGACGCACTAAATATACTCCAAGATTGGTCCCACAAAACTGGTTTTAAATTCTCTGCTGGTAAAAGCCAATGTATTACCTTCCATACTAACCCTAGAGCTAACATACAATTTCACCTTAAAAACTCCCCAATACCCATTTGTGAAAATCTCCGCGTACTTGGAATGATACTCGACAACAAACTAAGATGGTGCTCACACATAAAAAAGCTCAAAAGTACATGCAAAGTCCGAATGAATATAATAAAAACACTTTTCCACCATACATGGGGCGCCAAAACGAAATCACTTATCTCAGTCTATAAATCACTTATATTATCACAAATACAGTATGGCGCCCAAATTTATATTACAGCCAAAGAAAAGCTATTAAAAACATTGGATCCAATCCACAATGAGGGTATTCGTCTATCAACAGGAGCATTCAGAACTAGCCCCATTGACAGCATTCTATGCTATGCTGGAGAACTGCCACTCAATCTACTTAGGGAAAGAGAACTCTTAAATTATGGTATAAAAAGAAAAAGCACTCCAAACCACATGGGATACAATAACCTTTTTAATGACAAAACCACAAATTTATTGTTTCCAATAAAAAACCCCGAATCATCCATACATGACAACTTCTTTCAACTAATCAATAAACTCACCATACACACATCCGTCAAAAACAAAATCACATACCCAAACCATCCCACTTGGCTTTGGAAAATCAATGTCAATACTGAGCTTCTACAACTAAACAAACACAATAGAAATCCCAATATTATCACCTCGTAATTTTACGAAATTATCCAAGACAAATATTCACACTTCGAAAAAATATACACTGATGCTTCTAAATCCACTCAAGGTGTTGGATTTTTAATAATTTCAAAAAAATATCACACTCCTTCACAAGCTCCCTCCGGAAACTTGTATATTCTCAGCTGAATCGCAAGCCATTTATGAAGCTATCATATTAGCTAATACTATCAACTCAAACTACATTCTAATTTTAAGTGATTCACTCAGTGCTTTACTAGCTCTGCAAAACCCACTACCCTCAAACGAAATTACCCAAAATATCCAAATAATATTCAAATCGACCACCAAAAACATCGAATTTATGTGGGTACCATCACACATTGGTATTACTGGAAATGAAATGGCTGACAAGGCAGCTGACCTTGCAACCAAAATCATCCTCCACCCAACAATTTCCGACCTACCGACTAATGACATTAAATCATCCATCAAACGTAAAATATATGCTAGTTGGCAAAATCATTGGGATGCTATTCCTCCTACCAACAAGCTTAAATCAGTCAAGAAAGACACAAAAAAGTGGAACTCACCGTACTACCTCAACAGACGCCAGGAAGTTGCCATCACAAGATGCAGAATCGGACATTCCTTCACAACTCACTCTTTTCTCATCAACAAAAACCCACCTCCTACCTGCGATGAATGCCACGCCGACCTCTCAATCCAACATATCATCCAAGATTGCTCAAAGTACAGGGACGCAAGAAACAATCTAGCTATACCACCTAGTATGGATGAAGCACTAAACGAAAATAATATTATTAAAATTATCTCTTTCTTAACCCAAATCCACCTCATAAACAAACTTTAACAATGTAAAAATCCTTTCCGTAGTCATTATGTCATAATATATTTTATCTTGTACTCTTAATCTAAGCTAGGCTAATGACTTGTGTTGTCGAAGCCTTATTTTCTAATAAAAAAAAAAAAAAAAAATACAATGTTATTTATAAATATTGTAATAAGTATATTTTATTTTGAAACAAAAAATTTAAAAAAATCGAAAATTTAAATTGTCTATAAATAAGTCAAAATACATCAAAATACTTTGAAAACATAACCATGTATAGAAAACGTCAATATAAAGATTTAATGATAATTTCAAGTTGTTGCGGTTTTTCGTTTTTGAGTTAGGGCATTTTAAAAAAACCGATATCATTTGTCAGTCTAGAATATTATACATTATATTATATTTTACATGTAATTTTATGTTAATATTCGCTGTTCAAACGCTTATAAAAAAAATTGTGCCTATGGATTTTAATAATTTTTGAATGACATTAAGAACTACTTCTGTGGAATCTTCTATTAAATTTTCAAGTATTTTGTAGGAGCCAAATTTTTTTTATCACCGATTATAAAAATAAAATGTAAAAAAATCGAATATTTTAAATGCCTATAAGTGGCTTAAAAATCAATATAATATTTTGAAAAAAATATTACTTAAAAGAAATACCAATCTGAACAGCTGGTAGAAATTTCAAAAATCTGCGACTTATACTTTTTGAATTATAACAAATATTAAAAATCGTTTGAGAATAAATCGCTGTTTTATGCAATTTCGTAAATATTTAAATTTCAAACAGTCATAAAATTTTTTGCTCTAAATCCGGTATAAATTTTTTTAAAGATTTTTGAAGAGTAGCTTATTGATAACCTATTGTTAAAATTTTGAACCTTAAGTATGAACAGAAAAAATGTTATGAATTTTTATCTACAAAATAACTTGCAAATTTTCGCAATTTTTACATATTTCGTAATTGTAACTTACGATTTTAGATTTTTTTTTTTATCAGTTAAGGAACAACTTATAAGAAACCTTGTATTAAATTTTCAAGATTTTCTGGCTGGCCAAAAAAATTTAATCGTTATTTAAAAAAAAAAAAATTAAAAAAATTGAAAATTTCAATTGTCTATAAATAGCTTCATAAAAGTCAAAATACTTTGAAAATTTAACGGTGTACAGAGAACGCTAATCTTAACATTTAGTGAAAATTTCAAGTATTTACATCGATTATTTTTTGAGTTATAGCAAAATAAAAAATTTGATTTTGTCGAAAACTGGTTTTGCGTAAAAACTCCTGTTTTTCCCTTATTTTTTTAGGGTTTTCCCCGTCGCATTTAAAAAATATTGAAAATCTTTTACTTTTACCAAAGTACCAACTATATTCACTTTGCTTTCAGAAAAGTTGCTACATAAGCAAATCGAAGCATTTTTACTGCCAAAAAAGGTGTCGTCGGACACAAAAATAAAAAATAAAAAATAAAAAAAATAAATAAAAAAAAAACACATCATTGTAAAACCAATAGATTCCATCACTCCGTTCAGAATCTAAAAAAAAAAACACACATCATTGTAAAATCAATACAATCTTCACTCCGTTCAGAATCTAAAATTTATAACGCAAAACTATACACATATATGTATTTATTTTACGGTCAACTTTAAACATTCATAGCTCTATATATTTATGTTTAGCTTAATTGAATATTGCCAATATTGGTCGCATTATGATATTTTTTCGTCATAGTAGTGACCAGGCTCAAATAACCCATTTGTTTAATATAATCATTATTTTAAATTTGAACTAAGAAGTGTCGTTAATGGATAGGCCATAGGTACTACACTACTACCATAGTATAACCACAAGGGTTTGATCAGAGGCAATATGCAAAATTACCACTAGTATTGTATTGTAATAATACTACTAAGTAACAATAACTATAAAATTATGATTGAGTATCTATACAGTTGTAGAAGACTCGACTCTTACTTGTACTGTTATTAAACGATTATAGTCATTAATCATTACCATTTTTATTCTAACATCCAATGACAGTGCATATTTAATAAATTTAGTTAAAACAATATTATGTTTATATCATAATATTATTAATATAATAAGCCTGGTACTGGTGTAACGATAACACCGGTACCGACTCGGGAAATTAATTTTCCCGAGTTTGGGGAGGTGTACAAATGTTTACATTAGGGTTACAAAACGTTACAAATGAAATAACAATCTATAGGATATTTTTTGAGTTATTTATATTTATTTGATAAATAACCTAGCCATATAGAACCGTTTTCCAACAACGTCCAACAAATCATATAGAACTGTTTTAGAACATTTAAAAAAAGTTGTCCAAGTGGCACTTTTTCATAAATGTGTATAAAATAAACTGAGTTCCAACAAATGGTGGGACCTTTCCAACAACGTCCAACAAACTGAGGAGAACAATTTTGTATAGTTTTTTATGTGTTAGATTTAATGTTGGCCGTTAGTGTGAACTTAGCGGCGGTTTTGGAAAAATGTTTATAACTTTTTAATGACGGTCCAACAAATTTTAAAACCTTTCCAACAATGTCCAACAAACGTCCAACAAAATTGTTGGATTGGTTTAATTGAAATTTGTTACATGATTACCGCTAAGTTCACGAACGTAAAATGTACATTACTTTAACTTTATTAATAGATTTATAATTATTTATTCATATTATCGTTGCTTATTAATATAATTAAAAAATAAAACAAAAAGTTGTTGTCACCAAATAACTGATGTTTTGTTTTTATTGAAATTATTTTTTTATTAATTTATTAATTTGACATTAATACTCGTATAGTTGTGTAAATTATATTACTTTTAATTAAAACTGTTGTGCCTTGTGCACTAGTGTGATTTTGACGTTAATGAAGTTAATCCCACCAAGTTGACTGATAAACTCTATGCCAATATTAATTACCAATCCACATTTATCACCATATATTGTACAATTCAATAGACTACGCATAGGACATCAACTTCTACCCAACCACTCTTTCAAACTTGGCCTAAATGACTTTTTTCTGTACACTTCACCTAAATGAATGTATCTGTGACTTATCCCATATTTTATTTGACTGTCCGGCCCTACAGGCCAAACGTCTAATTTTAATTAACGCACTTAAAACCCTTAATATCTATTCTATACTCAACATAAAATCCACAACTGCCATTATTAAAATTATTAATATTATTAAAATTGTAATTTCTTTCATACTGGATGTTACCTTTATTATTTAAATGTAATGTAGTATTGTATAATAATTCTGTATAATGTAATGTATAATTTTTTACTATTAGAATAAGTAACTGTAAAGCTATCATAGTTTTTCCTAGTAGTAGCTAATAAAAAAAAAAAATTATACAGATCATTATTGCGAGGTAGTGGTCAAATATCCTTTTGGCTTATTTTTCTATCTCTATGTTTCTATAGTTCTAAGTAAACATTGACCATATTCATAATATTTATTAAATTAATAACCATTGCAAATTATGTTTTCTCTAATAATTTTCGTTATGTCAATGATGCGTGTTAATATGGGAAGATGAATCATGTTAATATCAAGTTGTACCTATGTAATTAACTTTGATACTTAATGTTTGACTCATTTTTAAAACAGATTCAATCATTACTACAAAGAGAACAGTTCCACTATTAAGTATGAAATAATTAGAGTAAAATTAAAAATGTACTAATTTTATTTATTTATGTAGGTATTTACTTTATTATATTTGTACATTCAATTTTCACTATAACGTCTAATGGCCACAGCAGACGCAATTGTAAAATAATAAAAAAAAATATAAATATCTACTAGGCTTGAATATATAATATATATATATATATATATATATATATATATATATATATATATATATATATATATATATATATATATATATATATATATATATATATAATATTCAATATTTATAATTAGAGCTGGGATTTTGATGCAATATGCAATATCATCTTTATTTCAAATGTTTTGAAACGTTGGTCCGTAAATATAAAATGTGTTTTGGGTGATACTGATTATTTTTAGGACATTTTTAGTGCATTTTCTTAGTTTTTAAATCATTTTTCACAATTTCTTAAAAAAAATAACAAAAATTGTTGCGATTCACAGGAGACTTTCGGCAAATTGCCGACGATACGAATATTAAATTATATATAGTATTGTCGGTAACAATATTATCATAGCTAGGCTTCGATAAGTATCACTGAATCAGTAACCAATTAGAACGTCCATCGTCGTGAAAATAAAAAAAAAATACTACTGTTAAATAGTTTTAAGTTTTTTTACAATTTTTAAGCTTAAATAAATATAATTTAAATGCATATTTTGAGTTTTTTAAGTCATTTTTTTTTTTTTTTTTGCATTTTTTGAGATTTTTTAGGGTGTTAAAATCCTAGCCCTATTTATAATGTTACATTAAAAATTTAAAAATAATTATTATTAATTATAATAATTTATTATTGGCAGTAAGATCAAAATTAATATCCATAAAGAATATTTTTGTCCAAATATAAAGTCTATTTATAACTTTTTTTTTATTAAAATAAAATTATTTTTTAAATATTTTATATTTTATATGATCGCTGATTTGATACAATATAAGTATATTTATATCCAGATGTAGGACTATTTGTTTTATTATTGCATTTTTATAAAATTAATTATTTAGATGTTTGGACTATTGAATACAGTTATTTGAAGATATAATGCAATCAGTTGTTTCAATATAGTTGCAGTATTTTGGAACTATTGGACTATTGAATACAGTTATTTGAAGATATCATGCAATCAGTTATTCCAATATAGTTCCAATATTTTTTAATATTTATTTACATGTATTTATGTATTTGTGTAAGCATGTATTTTGAGTTGTTATAACACTTTTTTGATAAAATTGAGACTTCTGAGGATCTGTTTTGTTGCTAATTATTATCCAATTATTTGTTCATAGAAGCATGACACATTTTTATAATTTTTCGATTGAAAGTTGATATTAAAATCTAGTTTACTTTTTTATTAATAATTTCAATCATTTGTAATTAATTATTTTAATCTAATACCAATTGGCTATAATTCAGACTGCGTATAAGTACAACCAAGTCTCAGTAGTTAAAATATGAAATGTGCCAGGGCAGATAAAATATATTAGTTGCTGAAAGTTGGAATCATCAAGATTAATAAATATTAAAATTAAAATTAATTTGAAGGGATCTACCTTTATTTTTGAATTAAATATGTTTAGTTAAAAAATGAATTAAACTAAAATATGTATTAAATTAATAATAATGACTACAAGTTTTCTAGGTTCAATTTATTTTTATTTTATTGTAATAAATTAATATAAATGTACATATTTTTCTCGATTTTAAAAACCATTTTATTCTTAATTAAAGTTATGTAATATTAAATGTAGTGCTGCAGCTATGGAGGATTTTGCTCTTTGGCAGGCCCATGATGATCTACAAGACATGTATTGCACATTGCCTGATGATGATGGGGAGGCAGAATATGTTGATCTATCTCTTAATCCTGAACGGTATACAGGATATAAAGGACCTTCAGCAAATCGTGTTTGGAATACAATTTATATGGAAAATTGTTTTAGGTAAGGAATAACAATTGATGATTTGGTTAGTTTTGGTGTTATTTATCTGAGAAGTATAATTTCTAGGCCAAAAAATTTGTTTGAAGTCTACATTATTTCAGCAAAATTGACTGGTAAATATCAAAGAACTTGTACATTTTTAAAGTTAAATCTATTTATTTCAAAAATATTGCAGGAATGTGTTTGGAAAAACGAGCTTTTTATCGTGCCATTTCTGGTCTTCACACAAGTATTAATATACACCTTAGTGCTCAATATCTATTATCAGGTAGGTACATACATAAAAAATTATTTGGTTTATTGTGAATTATATATAATATTACTCCATTTCGTGCTTAGACAAAGGATCAACATTTTTAAACCCATGTGGTACCGGATTTTGGGGGCCGAATGCTGAAGAGTTCGAACACAAATTTGGACCAAAATCCACCAAAGGTGAAGGAACTCAGTGGCTTAGAAATTTGTACTTCTTATACCTAGTTGAAATGAGGGCTCTACAAAAAGCTGCACCTTTACTCGAACAAGTAAAATACTATACAGGGAATGATAAAGAAGATGAAACTACTCGACATGCTGTTCACAACTTTTTAGGAATTATCAAGTTAGTTTTTCAATGTTTAATTGTATGGTTATTTACATTATATATGTTAATTTTTTTACAGGAAATTCCCACAACAATTTAATGAGCAAACAATGTTTTTGGGTGGACAACAAGCTCAAAAATTAAAAGAAGAATTCCGTCTTCATTTCCGTAATGTATCAACAATTATGGATTGTGTGGGATGTGAGAAATGCCGATTGTGGGGTAAATTACAAGTACAAGGATTGGGAACAGCGCTGAAAATATTATTTTCGAACAAAGCGTGGACAAATGGTTATAATGAATTATCTACCACTGTTAATAAACACACATTGCAATTGGAGCGTAGCGAAATTGTTGCCCTCTTTAATGCATTCGGAAGGTGAGATAAAGAGTGATATTGTTTTAATTTTCAAGCGTTTATAAATATTTATGTTACATACATACCGTAAAATGGGGTAACTTTGATAATTTTTCTATGAATTTTAGATTTATTTTTCAATTAACTACATTTAAACTAAAAAAAACATAAATTTTCTTAATAAGTTTACCTCAAATACATAATTGTCTTAAGTAATAAAAGAAAATTTTTTTATTTTTGAAAATTGTATCATTTAATTTTTAATTATTTAGTGTGGCTATCAATGTTAGACCTCTTGTGGGGTAACTTTGATACCCTCTATTTTTTTACACTATTTTAAATGATATAGTGGTAAAACTATTAATGTTTCCAGAAAAAATAATTTCTGACTTTTACTTTTTGAGTTATTTCAACTTAAATGTAACATTGATATAGCTTTATTTGACATAAATAAGATATTAATGACAAGTAATGTATTAGGAAACTGTTGCGTGCCGGTATGGGAGTACCGGACAGTGCAACGAGAGAAGAGTCCTCAAGTGACAGTTGCTCAATCAATGTTAGATAATTTAAATAATATGAAATAATGAACTCTAGACTTTATTAAATATAACTTTATTAAAATTATTCTAAGTCCAATATTTAATTCACATATAAAATTATTCTAAGTCCTAAATAATTATAAAATAAAGTAGCATGAAGGTGCATACATAACAAGACTAAAAACACATCTGAAAATGGGTCTGTTCCCGGGTTCCTTATATACCCCGATCTTGTGAGAATCTCTCATTCCTAATCTCGATTATGTCTATTACAGGATGTGGTTAGTAGTGCCTTTTCCCGTGTGAATCATCGGATGTGTGATTTCACATATAGAGTTTTATCCCTATCGTACATATACATATACATATATATATATATTATATATGTCTTATTGACCACACTGTCTTATCGTAATGCTCGTTATGATCCCACGCATATTTTGACTAATGTGCCTATCCATCTGTTGTACCCTATGGTTACATCTTCTATATATTTTGACTAATGTGCCTATCTATCTGTTGTGCCCAATGGTCACATCTTTTATATGTTCCCACGCATTTCTGATTACTCATAATTTGTATTTGTCTTTTAATATTATGTCTAAACCAAGGTCTATGAGATTTCATTCACATATGTCCCTAACATCGTGATACTTATGTATATTATATTATTACATTAGTTATGTATGCCCGTAACAAAACATAAACATTTTTATAACTTTATTAAAAATAAAATAATCAATACATTTTTGACATTTTATACATATTACAATATAATATAATACTAATAACAAAAGTATTACAATTATAAAAGAAATGAATATAATTCATAATACATGATATATAATAATTATAATATAATGTATAACAATTTAATAATATTTTATAGGATTTTATTAGGTATGCAGTCTTGTCTTTTCTGTCAGACTTAATTTAAACAATATAATATAATACTGATAATAAAAGTATTACAATTAAATAAGAAATGAATATAATTCATAATACATGATATATAATAATTATAATATAATGCATAACAATTTAATAATAATATTTTATAGGTAGTAATTTTACTAGGTATGCAGTCTTGTCGTTTCTGTCAGACTTAACTTCCTTTTTGGAGTGCGAACCACTAATAAAAATTTAAAAAAAGCATATATCAAAGTTACACACAAATATTATCAAAGTTACCCCACGTTAAGAAATCGTACCCGGTTCATTAGATTTAAAATGAAACTTGTCATATAATACAGAATTTCAAAGTCCATAATATTAGCTAACTATTGATGTATCTAGACGTAAGGTTGTTAAAAATGTACTTACTTTGCGCAGATCTTAATTTAGAAAATTGGAAAATTCGTTTTTGTAAGCATGTTAATTGACAACAGATAACACATAACTAATGATAAGAATGATTTACCAATAATCAATTATTGGTAGTAAACAATTTGTATTAAATGACAAAAAATTAAAAACGACAATTCTAACCCGTATTCTACTGTTATTATCAATATCAAGATAATAAAAGAGAATTATCAAAGTTACTCCGTATTATCAATGTTACCCCATTTTACGGTACTACATGTATTTATTATTTAGTTTGTAAACTACTATTATGATTGTATTTTTTCAATTTCAGGTTATCAACAAGTATTTATGAGATTGAACGATTTCGAAAACTCCTTAAGTAAACAAGTTAATATTTGATAAGAAAAACATCACAATGTCTTTTGATATACTATAAATGTGTATTAACATGTATTTTTTAAATTACATTGTTATCATTACATTCCTTACTGATTTTTCTTTTATGTATTTTACATAATAGAAAGTATATTTTGTTTAACATTTTTCTAGCTATTTTAGTTTTATTTAATGTTGTATAAAAATAACTAAAATGGTAGATAAAAATGGTAGATAAAGTATCTAGTGGTCTCTTCTTCCTTTTTTTTTTACATTTTTTCGAGCATTTTAACAATTTAAATTCTGACAAAGTCATCAATGATCAGTCTTAAAAGCTCTCTACGTATTAACGTATAGAATAGTGTATAATTTTATCAAACAAAGTCTATGTTGGCCCTAAAATCACTGTGAAGTTAATATTTTTTATTGTCTAGTCCTTTAAATGTTTTTGTCTTATAATGTATTTTTTGTTTCATGTTTGATTTGGTTAATATATGCCCACTATGATCATTGCCATTTATATTTTATATTTGGTTTTATTTTATCTCATTTTTTATGTTTAATCTCAAAATTTAATTTACAAATTTAAGTAATTTTTTTAAATTTATTTCTGTTTGGATAATTGTGGTGTAAGGTCATTTGTATTATTTAACCTTTATTATTTTTTTTCATTCCAAAAATAATTGTTATAAGTTTTAATTATTTTGAGCATGAAATTAAAGTATTTGACAAAATATTGTATAGGTTATGTATAAATAAGGGTTACTGTGATATGGCATGAAAGGTCTGAACAAATTATCATATTAATTTATTAAGCGATGTCTAGTTTTTTGTAGAATTTTTGTGTTATTTATTTATGTGTTTATGTGTTATTTATCTATATTTATTTATTTAATTTAATATTTTATAAAATTAAGTGAAAGTTCATGATGTATATTCATAAACAATTAAAAACTGTTATAAGTTCTGTTAAATATATTTATTACGCACATATAAATTGTTTTATTTTTAATATACTATTTTGCTAAAATATAAAATAGTTGATGTCTTATAAACATTGTATGTCAGTATTTATTCTAGCATACAAATTATAATTACAGTATAGACAGTTGTAACTATCTCATTTAGGGTGCATTTGTACTTGAAAACTATAGACATTATTAGAATTAATAAGATCCATCTCTTTCATTCATTATACAATATGAAGAATGAACCATTTTTTTTTTTAAATATCTGATTATTCGTAAATTTTAAATTGTATAATGTACATGTACTATGTATATTATGTATTGTTACTAGATGTGCCACATTTACAAATATTATAATCTTACAAAAGTGGCATGCTCATACAAAGAAATTGACCTTAGAATTAAATGTGTATTTTTAAAATGTATCATACAGGAAAAATGCACGATTAAAAACTGACCCGATGAGTTGCTCTTTGAATCTATAAAATGTAATAACTTGAGAACCCAAAATCCTCGTATGAATATAAATCGATAATTATAAAATATTAAAGTTAACAACAACCACGATATACATGACGTCTGGAGCAGGGGCGGCTCGTCAGGGGAGACTTTGAAACTGCGTCTCCCCTTAAAAATAAACCGCCCACTTGTAAATATTATATTTAATTAAAAATAATAATGTATAGAAATATTTTTATTTAAAATATACCGTTTTCATTGTTTATTATAATAAATTGAAAGTCACAAGATTCATTATCTGAATCGTCGTTTGAAAATTATAATAATTATTATTATTAGGGGTTAATTATTATTATTATTATTATTATTATATTATAATTATTCCGTCGCGTGTTTAATTGGTTTCATAATAACTACCGGCAATAAACCTGTTTTTGTTTTACTGTTTGTGTTACTTGGTGGCTTGGTGTTTGAGCTCATGACGCAGCAGGATATTAGTACTTGTGTGGCGGGCGTGTGTCCGAGATTATAACTAACAATCTCGGACCGCCTGGTTGGCAGAATTATTATTGAGGCACCCGTAGGTTTCTGCCTTGTCCCGGGGAAGGGGGGATGACAATCTCTCTCCAAAGGCAGTTGTTTCCTGTCCAAGTAGAAAGACTGCCCGTGGCCGGGTTCGAACCAGCGACGGTACGTATCGTAACCGACGCTTTAGTCTACTCGGCCACTCCGTCCCCCTGGCCACGGGTTGCGGCCGATGGCCAGAGAGTTGGTGTAGACCAGTGGTTTTCAACCGGTGTGCCACGATAAATCTATTAAAATCTAGTTTGAAAGCCTTATAATTTTGTATTTACCAGTATTACTATCGATATTCGGTGAAAACTGAAAACTGATAAGTAATAGCATATTAATAGTAAATAGTATATACTATATGATGTTAGTATGCCAGTCGCGTCGCAGCTTTCTCGATCGTTTTACGTCGCGTCGCGGAATATTGTATTGTATGTACGATACGCATTATAGGTATTTTTTTGTGTTTTTAATGTCTTATGTCTTACAATTCTTACATGGTATATTTTAAATAAAAATTATAATTTTTATTATGGATAAATTTATAATTCGTTCAACTGACAGCACTTCAGTGAATGAACAACCAAAGAAAAAATCTAAATTAAATATCAGACGTCAATATCATGAAGATTATTTAAACATGATTCTCGTCTATGGTGTCTAGTATGCGGAGAAAAACTATCCAATGAGTCAATGGTTCCAAGTAAACTAAAACGTCATTTTTCCACCAAGCATTCTCATTTGGTTAACAAAAATGCTTCATATTTTCAACGTTTACTAAAATCAGAAACACGACAATCTGTAAAAATGACAAAAATAGTGACCATTTCGGATAAAACTCAAGAAGCTAGTTATATGTAACAGAGCTTGTATCCAAACAAATGAAACCACACACTATAGCAGAAAAACTTATTTTACGTGCTTGTCGTGAAATAATAAAAGTACTTTTTGGCGAAGAAGCTAAAAAAGAATTATTAAAAATTCCCATATCTGACAACACCATAGGCGTATAGAACACATGTCTGAAGATATTGAAGAACAAGTCTTGCATGCAATGTTGCAACAATCCCGTGACTCTCCATTATTTGGATTACAACTAGACGAGTCAACTGATATAAGTGAACAAGCCCAACTTATGATGTTTATACGTATAGTTTACAACGAAGACATGGTAGAAAACTTTTTGTGCTGTAAAACACTTTCTGAGACAACTAAAGGTGAAGACATTTTCGAAATCGTGGACAATTATTTGAAATTAGCCAATTTACCATGGGATAAATGCATTGGAGTATGTACCGATGGAGCTCCCGCGATGACTGGTTCAGTAAAAGGCTTTACTTCTTTTGCCAAGAAAAAAAAATTAAAATATAATTTTCACCCACTGTTTTCTACATAGAGAAGCCCTTATGACCAAAACATTGGTAGGTGATTTAAGGGAAGTTTTGGATGAAGTTGTGAAAGTGATAAATTATATTAAAAGTAGTTCACTAAAACCAAGGTTGTTTGAAAAAATTTGTGAAGATATGGATTCAGATAGCTCAAAGTTACTTTTTCACAGTGCAATAAGATGGTTATCAAGAGGCCGGGTATTATCACATTTTTATGATTTGAGTGAAGAAATAATTGTATTAACAATTTCTATCTATTTAACGATAGAATAATCGAAATTTGAGTTTCTTGGAGATGAAAAGTGGTGGACAAAAGTTTATTTTTTAACTGATATTTTTGAGCTTTTAAATAAATGAAATACAAGCATGCAAGGCCGTAACGAAAATATTCCAACATCAACCGAAAAAATTATGGCTTTTAATGAAAAATTAACTTTGTGGAAAACTCAAGTTGACAAAAAAAAAATTGACCATGTTCCCACGAACTGCAGAGCGAGATGTAGACGCTAGCTTCGGATCGTTAATAAGCGAATCTATGATGTTACTGAAAGACAAAAAGACAATACATTCCCAGCATAAATGTTGAAGACAACGACTGGGTGCGGAATCCATTTAGTGTATAAGTTAACGAGGTGATTGGTTTGACATTTGCCAAAGAAGATAATCTTCTCTCACTGAAAAATGATCGTACATTGAAGTTAAAATTTAAAGAAATGACCGTTAACAAATTTTGGATCTATGCTCAAGCAGAATTTCCTGAAATATCTATAAAAGCAATAACAATTTTACTACCATTTTCCACATCGTATCTATGCGAACAAGGATTCTCAGCTATCACAACAAAAAAGGTGTCGTCAGACACAAAAATAAAAAAAAAAAGAACCGGATGGGCCTCGCTCTGCTGTACACTTGGGAGTGAAGTGCGACTCTTCATAGGATAGGTCATTATAATGGATTTGTTAAATTTGAATTTAATGATAGGTATTATTGTATATGAAAAACGATTCTGAACGGAGATGATATGTTTGTCTAGAATATAATACAATGTTATTTATAAATATTGTAATAAGTATATTTTATTTTGAAACAAAAAATTTAGAAAAATGCAAAATTTAAATTGTCTAAAAATAAGTTAAAATAAGTCAAAATACTTCGAAAACTTAACCATGTATAGAGAACGTCAATATAAAGATTTGATGAAAATTTTAAGTTGTTGCGGTTTTTGTTTTTGAGTTAGAGCATTTAAAAAAAACCGATATCATTTGTCAGTCTAGAATATTATACATTATATTATATTTTACATGTAATTTTATGTCAATATTCGCTGTTCAATCGCTTATAAAAAAAAATTGTACTATAGATTTTAATATTTTTTGAATGACATTAAGAACTACTTCTGTAGAATCTTCTATTAAATTTTCAAGTATTTTGTAGGAGCCAAATTTTTTTTATCACCGATTATAAAAATAAAATGTAAAAAAATCGAATATTTTAAATGCCTATAAGTGGCTTAAAAATCAATATAATATTTTGAAAAAAATATTACTCAAAAGAAATACCAATCTGAACAGCTGGTAGAAATTTCAAAAATCTGCGACTTATACTTTTTGAATTATAACAAATATTAAAAATCGTTTGAGAATAAATCGACGTTATATGCAATTTCGTAAATATTTAAATTTCAAACAGTCATAAAATTTTTTGCTCTAAATCCGGTATAAATTTTTTTAAAGATTTTTGAAGAGTAGCTTATGGATAACCTAGTGTTAAAATTTTGAACCTTAAGTATGAACAGAAAAAATGTTATGAATTTTTATCTACAAAATAACTTGCAAATTTTCGCAATTTTTACATACTTCGTATAAATTGGAACTTTGAGCACTTATAAAAAAAAATTGTGACTTACGATTTAAAATTTTTTTTTATGAGTTAAGGAACGACTTATAAGAAACCTTGTATTAAATTTTCAAGATTTTCTGGCTGGCCAAAAAAATTTAATCGTTATTTAAAAAAAAAAAATTAAAAAAATTGAAAATTTCAATTGTCTATAAATAGCTCAATAAAAGTCAAAATACTTTGAAAATTTAACGGTGTACAGAGAACGCTAATCTTAACATTTAGTGAAAATTTCAAGTATTTACATCGATTATTTTTTGAGTTATAGCAAAATAAAAAATTTAATTTTGTCGAAAACTGGTTTTGCGTAAAAACTCCTGTTTTTCCCTTATTTTTTTAGGGTTTTCCCCGTCGCATTTAAAAAATATTGAAAATCTTTTACTTTTACCAAAGTACCAACTATATTCACTTTGCTTTCAGAAAAGTTGCTACATAAGCAAATTGAAGCATTTTTACTGCCAAAAAAGGTGTCGTCGGACACAAAAAAAAAAAAAATAAAAAAATAAAAAAAATAAATAAAATAAAAAAATAAAAAAAAAACACATCATTGTAAAACCAATAGATTCCATCACTCCGTTCAGAATCTAAAAGCTAAGCCCCCTCTAGACCCCTCCAAATTGCGCCTATGCTTATATCTTTAATTCCATGTTGCGGATTTCCTACATTCCAATAATGCAGAAACTATCAAAAATTATTATTATTTCCAAGCCCAACAAACCAAAGAATGAAGTCACCTCTTACAGACATAAGCTTACTTCCAACTATCGCCAAATTATTTGATAAAATCATAAGATTTAAAATAAGACCTATAGTCCTATAGACCTAAAGAATCCTATAACATAATTTCCCAGGGTCGTATTTAGGGGATGAGCCAGGGTGGGAAATTGCCCTTCCCCTTGTGGAGTATTGGGGGTGGTGGATTTTTATTTATTTTTCTTTTATACTTAGCCAATTTTGAATTATTATAATTGTATCAAAAGTTTTTTAGATTCTGAACGGAGTGAAGAATGTATTGATTTTACAATGATGTGTGTTTTTTTTTTTTTTTTTTTTTTTAGATTCTGAACGGAGTGAAGAATGTATTGATTTTACAATGATGTGTGTTTTTTTTTTTTTTTTTTTTTTGTGTCTGTCGACACGTTTTGGGGCAGTAAAAATGCTTCGATTGCCTTATGTAGCAACTTTTCTGAAAGGAAAGTGAATCTATTTGGTACTTTGGGGGGGGGGGGGGGTCAAAAGAAAAAAATTTCAATATTTTTTAAATGCGACGGGAAAAACCATAAAAAAATTTGGGAAAAACGGCAGTTTTTACGCAAAACCAGTTTTTGACATAATCAAATTTTTTATTTTGCTATAACTCAAAAACTAATCGATGTAAATACTTGAAATTTTCACCAAATGTTTAGATTAGCGTTCTCTATACACCATTAAATTTTCAAAGTATTTTGACTTTTATGAAGCTATTTATAGACAATTGAAATTTTCAATATTTTTAAGTATTTTTTTTTTAAATAACAATAAAATTTTTTTGGCTGCCTAGAAAATCTTGAAAATTTAATACAAGGTTTCTTATAAGTTGTTCCTTAACTGATAAAAAAAAATCTAAAATCGTAAGTCACAATTTTTTTTTATAAGTGCTCAAAGTTCCAATTTAAACGAAATATGTAAAAATCACGATAATTTGCAAGTTATTTTGTAGATAAAAATTCATAAAATTTTTTCTGTTCATACTTAAGGTTCAAAATTTTAACACGAGGTTATGTATAAGCTACTCTTCAAAAATCTTTAAAAAAATTTCTACCGGAATTAGAGGAAAAAATTTTATGACTGTTTGAAATTTAAATATTTACGAAATTGCATAAAATAGCGATTTATTCTCAAACGATTTTAAATATTTTTTATAATTCAAAAAGTATAAGTCGCAGATTTTTGAAATTTCTACCAACTGTTAAGATTGGTATTTCCTTTATGTCATATTTTTTTCAAAATATTATATTGATTTTTAAGCCACTTATAGGCATTTAAAATATTCGATTTTTTTACATTTTTTTTTTATAATCGGTGATAAAAAAAATTTGGCTCGTACAAAATACTTGAAAATTTAATAGAAGATTCCACAGAAGTATTTCTTAAAGTCATTCAAAAATTATTAAAATCCATAGGCACAATTTTTTTTTATAAGCGTTTGAACAGCGAATATTGACAAAAAATTACATGTAAAATATAATATACTGTATAATATTCTAGACTGACAAAGATATCGGTTTTTTTTAAAATGCTCTAACTCAAAAATTAAAAACCGCAACAACTAGAAATTTTCACCAAATCTTTATATTGACGTTCTCTATACATGGTTAAGATTTCAAAGTATTTTGACATATTTTGACTTATTTATAGACAATTTAAATTTTCGATTTTTGTTAAATTTTTGTTTTTAAACATCTATAAAATTTAATTGATTAAGCGAAAACTCTTGAAAATTTTATACTAGGTTTATAATAAGTTAAACTTATCGTAACTAAAAAATATCGGTGATCGGTTTACTCAATTTTTTTTTATAAGCCCTTAATTCTCAAATTTGTATAAAATGTGTAAAAATCACGATAATTTGCATGTTATTTTGTAGATAAAAATTCATAAAATTTTTTTTGTTCATACTTAAGGTTCAAAATTTTAACACTAGGTTATCTATGAGATACTCTTCAAAAATCTTTAAAAAAATTTCTACCGGACTAAGAGGAAAAAATTGTATGACGGTTTGAAATTTAAATATTTACGAAACTGCATAAAATAGCGGTTTATTCTCAGACGATTTTAAATATTTGTTATAATTCAAAAAATATAAGTCGCAGATTTTTAAAATTCCTACCAGCTGTTAAGATTGGTATTTCTTTTATGCAATATTTTTTTCAAAATATTATATTGATTTTTAAGCCACTTATAGTCATTTAAAATATTCGATTTTTTTACATTTTATTTTTATAATCGGTGATAAAAAAAATTTGGCTACTACAAAATACTTGAAAATTTAATCGAAGATTCCTCAGAAGTAGTTCTTAATGTCATTCAAAAATTATTAAAATCCATAGGCACAATTTTTTTTTATAAGCGTTTGAACATCGAATATTGACATAAAATTACATGTAAAATATAATATTATGTAGAATGTTCTAGACTGACAAACTATATCACTGTATGCAACTGCCAACCCATCCTAATTGAAAAATATATTTATCGTTTCAAAATAAAATATACTTTTTACAATGTTTATAAATAACAATGTATTATATCCTAGACAAACATATGAACTCCGTTCAGAATCGTTATTCGTATACAATGATATCTATCATTGCATTCAATTTAACAAATCCATTGCAATAATGACCTATCCTATAAACGAGGTGCACTCCACCCCTAACTGTACAGCAGAGCGAGGCCCATCCGGTTTTTTTCTTATTATTGTATTTTGTATTGTTGATTTATCGGTGGATATTTAGCTGAGATTTATTATAGGATATTCTCTAAAATCTATTTTTAAACAAACACTGAAGGATTCCTTGGTTTAACAGGCAATGACATTACACAATATGCAGAAGCCTGAATGCAGCCCGCATTTTAGTGTTGTTGTTAAACACTGCAGTTGTATTTTATTTATTTATTTATTCATTTATTTATTTATAATTTACAAACGCCAAACGGCAATTTTAAGTTAACAGATTAAGAATAAGTTTAAAATTAATAGATATAATAATAATAATAATAATACACACTTAAATAGAAAATATGGAAAAACACAACATACTATAAACTAAATGGTTATACCTTAATTTAATAATATAAAACTATAGTACAACATATTTATAAAAAGTATATTTAATTACACATTAAAATCAAAATTAAGATGGTTTAGATAACGAAGCATTCTGTGCATGGGGTGAATATGTCCATATAATGTATTGTGAGTTGGAACTTGGAAGAGTGAGTGATTTCTGGAGAAGAAGGAAGGGATACGAAAACATATGTTAGAGAGGAGATCAGGTGCATATATGGTGCCACCTAGGAGCGAGGTTATAAAGTTCTCATCAGCGTCTTGTCGACGAGTTGACGGCATTGGTATTCTCAATGTACTACGTATTAAGGAATAGTCATGTGTAGGGTGAGGTATCATCAATATGTAGGCAATGTAAGAAAGAAACCTATTTTGTACACGCTTGAGTCTTAATTCATCTTTAGCTAAGTAGGAATTCCATACTACCACTCCGTATTCTAATATTGAACGTACTAATGAGAACTATAATGTGCAGAGACAACGAGCAGAAGAAAACTGTTTAGCATTGCATTTAATAAAACCCAGTACTTTTAAAGCTTTATCTACAGTGACATATATATGGTGCTCCAAATGTAATGATAGTGTATAACGAATACCAAGATCTTTATAGAGGAAAACACGGTTAAGAGAAGTGCCATTAATAGAATAGTTGTGGTGAATAGGAGATCGTTGTCTAAAAAATGACATGATATTTATTTATATTAAGGCCCAACCTGTAAAAATATCGAGTTCAGATTGAAGGATATGACATTGATTAAGACTGTCTATTTTAAGGAAAATTGTATGTCATCAGCAAAAAAAAAAAAAGAGTTTAGCCTTTGTGATTCATTTGGTTATTAAATTAACAAACAGAATAAGTAAAAGAGGACTAAGGTGACCTCCTTGGAGGACTCCAGATGGTATCACAGCTAACTCCGAAACAGCATTTTTGATTTTTATGAATTGTTTTCTACCAGTGATGTGTGTCTAGTGTGTATAAAGTGTACAATGTGTATAATGTGTTTATATTGTGTCCCACTAACACCTAGGTCCAAGATGATTGGAGGAGCAGCTGGGTGTGTAATGGTGTAATAGCTCAAACAGCAGTGATCGGGATCGCCGAGTACTGTCTCAAGCCGGGTTCACACGTGTCAGTTAAAACGTTCATTTTGACTGATTCATCAAAACTGATT
>JASXSY010002980.1:0-43470 GCA_034509805.1 Sipha maydis
TTTACGGTTATCTAATATAAGTTAAAAAATAAGAGTTTCAATAACAAGAGTTTACACGAAATTATGCTTTTAAAAATTTGAGTGGACAGCTGTTACTTTGTAATTTTTAAACGAAGCATCGATGATGCGAGATTATTTACAAATAATTATAAATAACAATTATTAAAAAACTATTGACAATGATTGTGTAAACTATTGATATTAATATATATATATATAAGTCGTACTTAAAGAGAGATTCATTTGCAAATCACATTTTTCCCGAAAACTATAGTAGCAAATATTGATGCACTGGTAGTCGGCACACGAACGAAATTCGACATCGGCATTATAACGATATCGGAAACATCATCTGAAAAAGAAAAATATCTTTTATTAAGATTATAAGAAATTTTTCTATATCAAATACTCAAATAGAACCATGTGTAGTGCTCAATTTGAATGTATTTCTATAACATTCGAAAAATCAATATATATTAATTTACGTTTATCATATCCTAAATCTGCGATTTCTTAAAATGCACAAAGTCAAATTAAAACTTAAATTTTATGTTTAATTAAATGTACACATAAATCCTAACGATGTAAAATTATTATAGTTTCCAAATATGTAAATGTACAACTAAATTTATGAAAATATTAAAAATTATCTGATCTCGATACATAGTGTATTAAACTTTTGTCCTAAATATATGTTTATTCAATATTTGAACATTCTAATTTTTTCAAAAAGCAAAAAAAAAACATATGAATGTGTAGTGCAAAGTTTTAATGTATTTCTAAAACATTCGAATGATCAATATATATTAATTTACGTTTATCATATCCTACATCTGCAATTTCTTAAAATGCACAAAGTCAAATTAAAACTTAAATTTTATGTTTAATTAAATGTACACATAAATCCTAACGATGTAAAATTATTATAGTTTCCAAATATGTAAATGTACATCGAAATTTAGGAAAATATTCAGAATTATGTGATCTCGATACATAGTGTATTTAACTGATGTCCTAAATTAATGTTTATTCAATATTTGACCATTCTTAACTTTTTCAAAGAGCAACAAAAAACATTTAATTGTGAAAACAATGATAATCAAGCGAAAAAACAATTAAAGATGCGTAAATTAATGTAAAATTTAATTTAAAAATAGTTAAATATGAAATCACGTTACGGTTTTCAATTATTAGGTAAAGAATAAGAGTTTCAAAAACAAGAGTTTACACGAAATAATGCTCTTTATAAATTTTATTGGACAGCTGATACATTGTAATTTTCAACGAATCATCGATGATGCGAGAAATTTACAAAAAATTATAAAGAAGTAACAATTATTGAAAAACAGTTGACAATGATTGTGTTAACTATTGATAATAATTTATATATATATATATATAAGTCGTACTTAAAGACAGATTCATTTGCAAATCACATTTTTCCCGAAAACTATAGTAGCAAATATTGATGCACTGGTAGTCGGTACACGAACGAAATTCGACATCAGCATTATAACGATATCGGAAACATCATCTGAAAAAGAAAAATATCTCTTATTAAGATTATAAGAAATTTTTCTATATCAAATACTCAAATAGAACCATGTGTAGTGTTCAATTTGAATGTATTTCTATAACATTCGAATGATCAATATATATTAATTTACGTTTATCATATCCTAAATCTGCAATTTCTTAAAATGCACAAAGTCAAATTAAAACTTAAATTTTATGTTTAATTAAATGTACACATAAATCCTAACGATGTAAAATTATTATAGTTTCCAAATATGTAAATGTACAACTAAATTTATGAAAATATTAAAAATTATCTGATCTCGATACATAGTGTATTAAACTTTTGTCCTAAATATATGTTTATTCAATATTTGAACATTCTAATTTTTTCAAAAAGCAAAAAAAAATCATATGAATGTGGGAACAATGATATTCAAGGTAAAAATCATTTGAAGATGCGATAATTAATATAAAATTGTATATATAAATAGTTAAATACAAATGGATTTTACGGTTATCTAATATAAGTTAAAAAATAAGAGTTTCAATAACAAGAGTTTACACGAAATTATGCTTTTAAAAATTTGAGTGGACAGCTGTTACTTTGTAATTTTTAAACGAAGCATCGATGATGCGAGAGTATTTACAAATAATTATAAATAAGTAACAATTATTAAAAAACTATTGCCAATGATTGTGTAAACTATTGATAATAATTTATATATATAAGTCGTACTTAAAGAGAGATTCATTTGCAAATCACATTTTTCCCCCCCCCCCCCCCCCCCCCCCCCCCGAAAACTATAGTAGCAAATATTGATGCACTGGTAGTCGGTACACGAACGAAATTCGACATCAGCATTATAACGATATCGGAAACATCATCTGAAAAAGAAAAATATCTCTTATTAAGATTATAAGAAATTTTTCTATATCAAATACTCAAATAGAACCATGTGTAGTGTTCAATTTGAATGTATTTCTATAACATTCGAATGATCAATATATATTAATTTACGTTTATCATATCCTAAATCTGCAATTTCTTAAAATGCACAAAGTCAAATTAAAACTTAAATTTTATGTTTAATTAAATGTACACATAAATCCTAACGATGTAAAATTATTATAGTTTCCAAATATGTAAATGTACAACTAAATTTATGAAAATATTAAAAATTATCTGATCTCGATACATAGTGTATTAAACTTTTGTCCTAAATATATGTTTATTCAATATTTGAACATTCTAATTTTTTCAAAAAGCAAAAAAAAATCATATGAATGTGGGAACAATGATAGTCAAGCGAAAAAACAATTAAAGATGCGTAAATTAATGTAAAATTTAATTTAAAAATAGTTAAATATGAAATCACGTTACGGTTTTCAATTATTAGGTAAAGAATAAGAGTTTCAAAAACAAGAGTTTACACGAAATAATGCTCTTTATAAATTTTATTGGACAGCTGATACATTGTAATTTTCAACGAATCATCGATGATGCGAGAAATTTACAAAAAATTATAAAGAAGTAACAATTATTGAAAAACAGTTGACAATGATTGTGTTAACTATTGATAATAATTTATATATATATATATATAAGTCGTACTTAAAGACAGATTCATTTGCAAATCACATTTTTCCCGAAAACTATAGTAGCAAATATTGATGCACTGGTAGTCGGCACACGAACGAAATTCGACATCGGCATTATAACGATATCGGAAACATCATCTGAAAAAGAAAAATATCTTTTATTAAGATTATAAGAAATTTTTCTATATCAAATACTCAAATAGAACCATGTGTAGTGCTCAATTTGAATGTATTTCTATAACATTCGAAAAATCAATATATATTAATTTACGTTTATCATATCCTAAATCTGCGATTTCTTAAAATGCACAAAGTCAAATTAAAACTTAAATTTTATGTTTAATTAAATGTACACATAAATCCTAACGATGTAAAATTATTATAGTTTCCAAATATGTAAATGTACAACTAAATTTATGAAAATATTAAAAATTATCTGATCTCGATACATAGTGTATTAAACTTTTGTCCTAAATATATGTTTATTCAATATTTGAACATTCTAATTTTTTCAAAAAGCAAAAAAAAATCATATGAATGTGGGAACAATGATATTCAAGGTAAAAATCTTTGAAGATGCGTTAATTAATATAAAATTGTATATATAAATAGTTAAATACAAATGGATTTTACGGTTATCTAATATAAGTTAAAAAATAAGAGTTTCAATAACAAGAGTTTACACGAAATTATGCTTTTAAAAATTTGAGTGGACAGCTGTTACTTTGTAATTTTTAAACGAAGCATCGATGATGCGAGATTATTTACAAATAATTATAAATAACAATTATTAAAAAACTATTGACAATGATTGTGTAAACTATTGATATTAATATATATATATATAAGTCGTACTTAAAGAGAGATTCATTTGCAAATCACATTTTTCCCGAAAACTATAGTAGCAAATATTGATGCACTGGTAGTCGGCACACGAACGAAATTCGACATCGGCATTATAACGATATCGGAAACATCATCTGAAAAAGAAAAATATCTTTTATTAAGATTATAAGAAATTTTTCTATATCAAATACTCAAATAGAACCATGTGTAGTGCTCAATTTGAATGTATTTCTATAACATTCGAAAAATCAATATATATTAATTTACGTTTATCATATCCTAAATCTGCGATTTCTTAAAATGCACAAAGTCAAATTAAAACTTAAATTTTATGTTTAATTAAATGTACACATAAATCCTAACGATGTAAAATTATTATAGTTTCCAAATATGTAAATGTACAACTAAATTTATGAAAATATTAAAAATTATCTGATCTCGATACATAGTGTATTAAACTTTTGTCCTAAATATATGTTTATTCAATATTTGAACATTCTAATTTTTTCAAAAAGCAAAAAAAAAACATATGAATGTGTAGTGCAAAGTTTTAATGTATTTCTAAAACATTCGAATGATCAATATATATTAATTTACGTTTATCATATCCTACATCTGCAATTTCTTAAAATGCACAAAGTCAAATTAAAACTTAAATTTTATGTTTAATTAAATGTACACATAAATCCTAACGATGTAAAATTATTATAGTTTCCAAATATGTAAATGTACATCGAAATTTAGGAAAATATTCAGAATTATGTGATCTCGATACATAGTGTATTTAACTGATGTCCTAAATTAATGTTTATTCAATATTTGACCATTCTTAACTTTTTCAAAGAGCAACAAAAAACATTTAATTGTGAAAACAATGATAATCAAGCGAAAAAACAATTAAAGATGCGTAAATTAATGTAAAATTTAATTTAAAAATAGTTAAATATGAAATCACGTTACGGTTTTCAATTATTAGGTAAAGAATAAGAGTTTCAAAAACAAGAGTTTACACGAAATAATGCTCTTTATAAATTTTATTGGACAGCTGATACATTGTAATTTTCAACGAATCATCGATGATGCGAGAAATTTACAAAAAATTATAAAGAAGTAACAATTATTGAAAAACAGTTGACAATGATTGTGTTAACTATTGATAATAATTTATATATATATATATATAAGTCGTACTTAAAGACAGATTCATTTGCAAATCACATTTTTCCCGAAAACTATAGTAGCAAATATTGATGCACTGGTAGTCGGTACACGAACGAAATTCGACATCAGCATTATAACGATATCGGAAACATCATCTGAAAAAGAAAAATATCTCTTATTAAGATTATAAGAAATTTTTCTATATCAAATACTCAAATAGAACCATGTGTAGTGTTCAATTTGAATGTATTTCTATAACATTCGAATGATCAATATATATTAATTTACGTTTATCATATCCTAAATCTGCAATTTCTTAAAATGCACAAAGTCAAATTAAAACTTAAATTTTATGTTTAATTAAATGTACACATAAATCCTAACGATGTAAAATTATTATAGTTTCCAAATATGTAAATGTACAACTAAATTTATGAAAATATTAAAAATTATCTGATCTCGATACATAGTGTATTAAACTTTTGTCCTAAATATATGTTTATTCAATATTTGAACATTCTAATTTTTTCAAAAAGCAAAAAAAAATCATATGAATGTGGGAACAATGATATTCAAGGTAAAAATCATTTGAAGATGCGATAATTAATATAAAATTGTATATATAAATAGTTAAATACAAATGGATTTTACGGTTATCTAATATAAGTTAAAAAATAAGAGTTTCAATAACAAGAGTTTACACGAAATTATGCTTTTAAAAATTTGAGTGGACAGCTGTTACTTTGTAATTTTTAAACGAAGCATCGATGATGCGAGAGTATTTACAAATAATTATAAATAAGTAACAATTATTAAAAAACTATTGCCAATGATTGTGTAAACTATTGATAATAATTTATATATATAAGTCGTACTTAAAGAGAGATTCATTTGCAAATCACATTTTTCCCGAAAACTATAGTAGCAAATATTGATGCACTGGTAGTCGGTACACGAACGAAATTCGACATCAGCATTATAACGATATCGGAAACATCATCTGAAAAAGAAAAATATCTCTTATTAAGATTATAAGAAATTTTTCTATATCAAATACTCAAATAGAACCATGTGTAGTGTTCAATTTGAATGTATTTCTATAACATTCGAATGATCAATATATATTAATTTACGTTTATCATATCCTAAATCTGCAATTTCTTAAAATGCACAAAGTCAAATTAAAACTTAAATTTTATGTTTAATTAAATGTACACATAAATCCTAACGATGTAAAATTATTATAGTTTCCAAATATGTAAATGTACAACTAAATTTATGAAAAAATTAAAAATTATCTGATCTCGATACATAGTGTATTAAACTTTTGTCCTAAATATATGTTTATTCAATATTTGAACATTCTAATTTTTTCAAAAAGCAAAAAAAAATCATATGAATGTGGGCACAATGATATTCAAGGTAAAAATCATTTGAAGATGCGTTAATTAATATAAAATTGTATATATAAATAGTTAAATACAAATGGATTTTACGGTTATCTAATATAAGTTAAAAAATAAGAGTTTCAATAACAAGAGTTTACACGAAATTATGCTTTTAAAAATTTGAGTGGACAGCTGTTACTTTGTAATTTTTAAACGAAGCATCGATGATGCGAGAGTATTTACAAATAATTATTAATAAGTAACAATTATTAAAAAACTATTGCCAATGATTGTGTAAACTATTGATAATAATTTATATATATAAGTCGTACTTAAAGAGAGATTCATTTGCAAATCACATTTTTCCCGAAAACTATAGTAGCAAATATTGATGCACTGGTAGTCGGTACACGAACGAAATTCGACATCAGCATTATAACGATATCGGAAACATCATCTGAAAAAGAAAAATATCTCTTATTAAGATTATAAGAAATTTTTCTATATCAAATACTCAAATAGAACCATGTGTAGTGCTCAATTTGAATGTATTTCTATAACATTCGAAAAATCAATATATATTAATTTACGTTTATCATATCCTAAATCTGCGATTTCTTAAAATGCACAAAGTCAAATTAAAACTTAAATTTTATGTTTAATTAAATGTACACATAAATCCTAACGATGTAAAATTATTATAGTTTCCAAATATGTAAATGTACATCGAAATTTAGGAAAATATTCAGAATTATGTGATCTCGATACATAGTGTATTTAACTGATGTCCTAAATTAATGTTTATTCAATATTTGACCATTCTTAACTTTTTCAAAGAGCAACAAAAAACATTTAATTGTGAAAACAATGATAATCAAGCGAAAAAACAATTAAAGATGCGTAAATTAATGTAAAATTTAATTTAAAAATAGTTAAATATGAAATCACGTTACGGTTTTCAATTATTAGGTAAAGAATAAGAGTTTCAAAAACAAGAGTTTACACGAAATAATGCTCTTTATAAATTTTATTGGACAGCTGATACATTGTAATTTTCAACGAATCATCGATGATGCGAGAAATTTACAAAAAATTATAAAGAAGTAACAATTATTGAAAAACAGTTGACAATGATTGTGTTAACTATTGATAATAATTTATATATATATATATAAGTCGTACTTAAAGACAGATTCATTTGCAAATCACATTTTTCCCGAAAACTATAGTAGCAAATATTGATGCACTGGTAGTCGGCACACGAACGAAATTCGACATCGGCATTATAACGATATCGGAAACATCATCTGAAAAAGAAAAATATCTTTTATTAAGATTATAAGAAATTTTTCTATATCAAATACTCAAATAGAACCATGTGTAGTGCTCAATTTGAATGTATTTCTATAACATTCGAAAAATCAATATATATTAATTTACGTTTATCATATCATTAATCAGCACTTCCTTAAATAGTACAAAGTCAAATTAAAACTTAAATTTTATGTTTAATTAAATGTAAACATAAATCCTAACGATGTAAAATTATTATAGTTTCCAAATATGTAAATGTACAACTAAATTTATGAAAATATTAAAAATTATCTGATCTCGATACATAGTGTATTAAACTTTTGTCCTAAATATATGTTTATTCAATATTTGAACATTCTAATTTTTTCAAAAAGCAAAAAAAAATCATATGAATGTGGGAACAATGATATTCAAGGTAAAAATCATTTGAAGATGCGTTAATTAATATAAAATTGTATATATAAATAGTTAAATACAAATGGATTTTACGGTTATCTAATATAAGTTAAAAAATAAGAGTTTCAATAACAAGAGTTTACACGAAATTATGCTTTTAAAAATTTGAGTGGACAGCTGTTACTTTGTAATTTTTAAACGAAGCATCGATGATGCGAGATTATTTACAAATAATTATAAATAACAATTATTAAAAAACTATTGACAATGATTGTGTAAACTATTGATATTAATATATATATATATATAAGTCGTACTTAAAGAGAGATTCATTTGCAAATCACATTTTTCCCGAAAACTATAGTAGCAAATATTGATGCACTGGTAGTCGGCACACGAACGAAATTCGACATCGGCATTATAACGATATCGGAAACATCATCTGAAAAAGAAAAATATCTTTTATTAAGATTATAAGAAATTTTTCTATA
Source organism: Sipha maydis (assembly GCA_034509805.1). Classification (NCBI taxonomy): domain Eukaryota; kingdom Metazoa; phylum Arthropoda; class Insecta; order Hemiptera; family Aphididae; genus Sipha; species Sipha maydis. Next base: position 8,714 of record JASXSY010002980.1, read on the forward strand.
TCAAATACTCAAATAGAACCATGTGTAGTGCTCAATTTGAATGTATTTCTATAACATTCGAAAAATCAATATATATTAATTTACGTTTATCATATCCTAAATCTGCGATTTCTTAAAATGCACAAAGTCAAATTAAAACTTAAATTTTATGTTTAATTAAATGTACACATAAATCCTAACGATGTAAAATTATTATAGTTTCCAAATATGTAAATGTACAACTAAATTTATGAAAATATTAAAAATTATCTGATCTCGATACATAGTGTATTAAACTTTTGTCCTAAATATATGTTTATTCAATATTTGAACATTCTAATTTTTTCAAAAAGCAAAAAAAAAACATATGAATGTGTAGTGCAAAGTTTTAATGTATTTCTAAAACATTCGAATGATCAATATATATTAATTTACGTTTATCATATCCTACATCTGCAATTTCTTAAAATGCACAAAGTCAAATTAAAACTTAAATTTTATGTTTAATTAAATGTACACATAAATCCTAACGATGTAAAATTATTATAGTTTCCAAATATGTAAATGTACATCGAAATTTAGGAAAATATTCAGAATTATGTGATCTCGATACATAGTGTATTTAACTGATGTCCTAAATTAATGTTTATTCAATATTTGACCATTCTTAACTTTTTCAAAGAGCAACAAAAAACATTTAATTGTGAAAACAATGATAATCAAACGAAAAAACAATTAAAGATGCGTAAATTAATGTAAAATTTAATTTAAAAATAGTTAAATATGAAATCACGTTACGGTTTTCAATTATTAGGTAAAGAATAAGAGTTTCAAAAACAAGAGTTTACACGAAATAATGCTCTTTATAAATTTTATTGGACAGCTGATACATTGTAATTTTCAACGAATCATCGATGATGCGAGAAATTTACAAAAAATTATAAAGAAGTAACAATTATTGAAAAACAGTTGACAATGATTGTGTTAACTATTGATAATAATTTATATATATATATATATAAGTCGTACTTAAAGACAGATTCATTTGCAAATCACATTTTTCCCGAAAACTATAGTAGCAAATATTGATGCACTGGTAGTCGGCACACGAACGAAATTCGACATCGGCATTATAACGATATCGGAAACATCATCTGAAAAAGAAAAATATCTTTTATTAAGATTATAAGAAATTTTTCTATATCAAATACTCAAATAGAACCATGTGTAGTGCTCAATTTGAATGTATTTCTATAACATTCGAAAAATCAATATATATTAATTTACGTTTATCATATCATTAATCAGCACTTCCTTAAATAGTACAAAGTCAAATTAAAACTTAAATTTTATGTTTAATTAAATGTAAACATAAATCCTAACGATGTAAAATTATTATAGTTTCCAAATATGTAAATGTACAACTAAATTTATGAAAATATTAAAAATTATCTGATCTCGATACATAGTGTATTAAACTTTTGTCCTAAATATATGTTTATTCAATATTTGAACATTCTAATTTTTTCAAAAAGCAAAAAAAAATCATATGAATGTGGGAACAATGATATTCAAGGTAAAAATCATTTGAAGATGCGTTAATTAATATAAAATTGTATATATAAATAGTTAAATACAAATGGATTTTACGGTTATCTAATATAAGTTAAAAAATAAGAGTTTCAATAACAAGAGTTTACACGAAATTATGCTTTTAAAAATTTGAGTGGACAGCTGTTACTTTGTAATTTTTAAACGAAGCATCGATGATGCGAGATTATTTACAAATAATTATAAATAACAATTATTAAAAAACTATTGACAATGATTGTGTAAACTATTGATATTAATATATATATATATAAGTCGTACTTAAAGAGAGATTCATTTGCAAATCACATTTTTCCCGAAAACTATAGTAGCAAATATTGATGCACTGGTAGTCGGCACACGAACGAAATTCGACATCGGCATTATAACGATATCGGAAACATCATCTGAAAAAGAAAAATATCTTTTATTAAGATTATAAGAAATTTTTCTATATCAAATACTCAAATAGAACCATGTGTAGTGCTCAATTTGAATGTATTTCTATAACATTCGAAAAATCAATATATATTAATTTACGTTTATCATATCCTAAATCTGCGATTTCTTAAAATGCACAAAGTCAAATTAAAACTTAAATTTTATGTTTAATTAAATGTACACATAAATCCTAACGATGTAAAATTATTATAGTTTCCAAATATGTAAATGTACAACTAAATTTATGAAAATATTAAAAATTATCTGATCTCGATACATAGTGTATTAAACTTTTGTCCTAAATATATGTTTATTCAATATTTGAACATTCTAATTTTTTCAAAAAGCAAAAAAAAAACATATGAATGTGTAGTGCAAAGTTTTAATGTATTTCTAAAACATTCGAATGATCAATATATATTAATTTACGTTTATCATATCCTACATCTGCAATTTCTTAAAATGCACAAAGTCAAATTAAAACTTAAATTTTATGTTTAATTAAATGTACACATAAATCCTAACGATGTAAAATTATTATAGTTTCCAAATATGTAAATGTACAACTAAATTTATGAAAATATTAAAAATTATCTGATCTCGATACATAGTGTATTAAACTTTTGTCCTAAATATATGTTTATTCAATATTTGACCATTCTTAACTTTTTCAAAGAGCAACAAAAAACATTTAATTGTGAAAACAATGATAGTCAAGCGAAAAAACAATTAAAGATGCGTAAATTAATGTAAAATTTAATTTAAAAATAGTTAAATATGAAATCACGTTACGGTTTTCAATTATTAGGTAAAGAATAAGAGTTTCAAAAACAAGAGTTTACACGAAATAATGCTCTTTATAAATTTTATTGGACAGCTGATACATTGTAATTTTCAACGAATCATCGATGATGCGAGAAATTTACAAAAAATTATAAAGAAGTAACAATTATTGAAAAACAGTTGACAATGATTGTGTTAACTATTGATAATAATTTATATATATATATATATAAGTCGTACTTAAAGACAGATTCATTTGCAAATCACATTTTTCCCGAAAACTATAGTAGCAAATATTGATGCACTGGTAGTCGGCACACGAACGAAATTCGACATCGGCATTATAACGATATCGGAAACATCATCTGAAAAAGAAAAATATCTTTTATTAAGATTATAAGAAATTTTTCTATATCAAATACTCATATAGAACCATGTGTAGTGCTCAATTTGAATGTATTTCTATAACATTCGAAAAATCAATATATATTAATTTACGTTTATCATATCCTAAATCTGCAATTTCTTAAAATGCACAAAGTCAAATTAAAACTTAAATTTTATGTTTAGTTAAATGTAAACATAAATCCTAACGATGTAAAATTATTATAGTTTCCAAATATGTAAATGTACAACTAAATTTATGAAAATATTAAAAATTATCTGATCTCGATACATAGTGTATTAAACTTTTGTCCTAAATATATGTTTATTCAATATTTGAACATTCTAATTTTTTCAAAAAGCAAAAAAAAATCATATGAATGTGGGAACAATGATATTCAAGGTAAAAATCATTTGAAGATGCGTTAATTAATATAAAATTGTATATATAAATAGTTAAATACAAATGGATTTTACGGTTATCTAATATAAGTTAAAAAATAAGAGTTTCAATAACAAGAGTTTACACGAAATTATGCTTTTAAAAATTTGAGTGGACAGCTGTTACTTTGTAATTTTTAAACGAAGCATCGATGATGCGAGATTATTTACAAATAATTATAAATAACAATTATTAAAGACTATTGACAATGATTGTGTAAACTATTGATATTAATATATATATATATATATATAAGTCGTACTTAAAGAGAGATTCATTTGCAAATCACATTTTTCCCGAAAACTATAGTAGCAAATATTGATGCACTGGTAGTCGGCACACGAACGAAATTCGACATCGGCATTATAACGATATCGGAAACATCATCTGAAAAAGAAAAATATCTTTTACTAAGATTATAAGAAATTTTTCTATATCAAATACTCAAATAGAACCATGTGTAGTGCTCAATTTGAATGTATTTCTATAACATTCGAATGATCAATATATATTAATTTACGTTTATCATATCCTAAATCTGCAATTTCTTAAAATGCACAAAGTCAAATTAAAACTTAAATTTTATGTTTAATTAAATGTACACATAAATCCTAACGATGTAAAATTATTATAGTTTCCAAATATGTAAATGTACATCGAAATTTAGGAAAATATTCAGAATTATGTGATCTCGATACATAGTGTATTTAACTGATGTCCTAAATTAATGTTTATTCAATATTTGACCATTCTTAACTTTTTCAAAGAGCAACAAAAAACATTTAATTGTGAAAACAATGATAATCAAGCGAAAAAACAATTAAAGATGCGTAAATTAATGTAAAATTTAATTTAAAAATAGTTAAATATGAAATCACGTTACGGTTTTCAATTATTAGGTAAAGAATAAGAGTTTCAAAAACAAGAGTTTACACGAAATAATGCTCTTTATAAATTTTATTGGACAGCTGATACATTGTAATTTTCAACGAATCATCGATGATGCGAGAAATTTACAAAAAATTATAAAGAAGTAACAATTATTGAAAAACAGTTGACAATGATTGTGTTAACTATTGATAATAATTTATATATATATATATAAGTCGTACTTAAAGACAGATTCATTTGCAAATCACATTTTTCCCGAAAACTATAGTAGCAAATATTGATGCACTGGTAGTCGGCACACGAACGAAATTCGACATCGGCATTATAACGATATCGGAAACATCATCTGAAAAAGAAAAATATCTTTTATTAAGATTATAAGAAATTTTTCTATATCAAATACTCAAATAGAACCATGTGTAGTGCTCAATTTGAATGTATTTCTATAACATTCGAAAAATCAATATATATTAATTTACGTTTATCATATCATTAATCAGCACTTCCTTAAATAGTACAAAGTCAAATTAAAACTTAAATTTTATGTTTAATTAAATGTAAACATAAATCCTAACGATGTAAAATTATTATAGTTTCCAAATATGTAAATGTACAACTAAATTTATGAAAATATTAAAAATTATCTGATCTCGATACATAGTGTATTAAACTTTTGTCCTAAATATATGTTTATTCAATATTTGAACATTCTAATTTTTTCAAAAAGCAAAAAAAAATCATATGAATGTGGGAACAATGATATTCAAGGTAAAAATCATTTGAAGATGCGTTAATTAATATAAAATTGTATATATAAATAGTTAAATACAAATGGATTTTACGGTTATCTAATATAAGTTAAAAAATAAGAGTTTCAATAACAAGAGTTTACACGAAATTATGCTTTTAAAAATTTGAGTGGACAGCTGTTACTTTGTAATTTTTAAACGAAGCATCGATGATGCGAGAGTATTTACAAATAATTATAAATAAGTAACAATTATTAAAAAACTATTGCCAATGATTGTGTAAACTATTGATAATAATTTATATATATAAGTCGTACTTAAAGAGAGATTCATTTGCAAATCACATTTTTCCCGAAAACTATAGTAGCAAATATTGATGCACTGGTAGTCGGTACACGAACGAAATTCGACATCAGCATTATAACGATATCGGAAACATCATCTGAAAAAGAAAAATATCTCTTATTAAGATTATAAGAAATTTTTCTATATCAAATACTCAAATAGAACCATGTGTAGTGTTCAATTTGAATGTATTTCTATAACATTCGAATGATCAATATATATTAATTTACGTTTATCATATCCTAAATCTGCAATTTCTTAAAATGCACAAAGTCAAATTAAAACTTAAATTTTATGTTTAATTAAATGTACACATAAATCCTAACGATGTAAAATTATTATAGTTTCCAAATATGTAAATGTACAACTAAATTTATGAAAATATTAAAAATTATCTGATCTCGATACATAGTGTATTAAACTTTTGTCCTAAATATATGTTTATTCAATATTTGAACATTCTAATTTTTTCAAAAAGCAAAAAAAAATCATATGAATGTGGGCACAATGATATTCAAGGTAAAAATCATTTGAAGATGCGTTAATTAATATAAAATTGTATATATAAATAGTTAAATACAAATGGATTTTACGGTTATCTAATATAAGTTAAAAAATAAGAGTTTCAATAACAAGAGTTTACACGAAATTATGCTTTTAAAAATTTGAGTGGACAGCTGTTACTTTGTAATTTTTAAACGAAGCATCGATGATGCGAGAGTATTTACAAATAATTATAAATAAGTAACAATTATTAAAAAACTATTGCCAATGATTGTGTAAACTATTGATAATAATTTATATATATAAGTCGTACTTAAAGAGAGATTCATTTGCAAATCACATTTTTCCCGAAAACTATAGTAGCAAATATTGATGCACTGGTAGTCGGTACACGAACGAAATTCGACATCAGCATTATAACGATATCGGAAACATCATCTGAAAAAGAAAAATATCTCTTATTAAGATTATAAGAAATTTTTCTATATCAAATACTCAAATAGAACCATGTGTAGTGCTCAATTTGAATGTATTTCTATAACATTCGAATGATCAATATATATTAATTTACGTTTATCATATCCTAAATCTGCAATTTCTTAAAATGCACAAAGTCAAATTAAAACTTAAATTTTATGTTTAATTAAATGTACACATAAATCCTAACGATGTAAAATTATTATAGTTTCCAAATATGTAAATGTACAACTAAATTTATGAAAATATTAAAAATTATCTGATCTCGATACATAGTGTATTAAACTTTTGTCCTAAATATATGTTTATTCAATATTTGACCATTCTTAACTTTTTCAAAGAGCAACAAAAAACATTTAATTGTGAAAACAATGATAGTCAAGCGAAAAAACAATTAAAGATGCGTAAATTAATGTAAAATTTAATTTAAAAATAGTTAAATATGAAATCACGTTACGGTTTTCAATTATTAGGTAAAGAATAAGAGTTTCAAAAACAAGAGTTTACACGAAATAATGCTCTTTATAAATTTTATTGGACAGCTGATACATTGTAATTTTCAACGAATCATCGATGATGCGAGAAATTTACAAAAAATTATAAAGAAGTAACAATTATTGAAAAACAGTTGACAATGATTGTGTTAACTATTGATAATAATTTATATATATATATATAAGTCGTACTTAAAGACAGATTCATTTGCAAATCACATTTTTCCCGAAAACTATAGTAGCAAATATTGATGCACTGGTAGTCGGCACACGAACGAAATTCGACATCGGCATTATAACGATATCGGAAACATCATCTGAAAAAGAAAAATATCTTTTATTAAGATTATAAGAAATTTTTCTATATCAAATACTCAAATAGAACCATGTGTAGTGCTCAATTTGAATGTATTTCTATAACATTCGAAAAATCAATATATATTAATTTACGTTTATCATATCATTAATCAGCACTTCCTTAAATAGTACAAAGTCAAATTAAAACTTAAATTTTATGTTTAATTAAATGTAAACATAAATCCTAACGATGTAAAATTATTATAGTTTCCAAATATGTAAATGTACAACTAAATTTATGAAAATATTAAAAATTATCTGATCTCGATACATAGTGTATTAAACTTTTGTCCTAAATATATGTTTATTCAATATTTGAACATTCTAATTTTTTCAAAAAGCAAAAAAAAATCATATGAATGTGGGAACAATGATATTCAAGGTAAAAATCATTTGAAGATGCGTTAATTAATATAAAATTGTATATATAAATAGTTAAATACAAATGGATTTTACGGTTATCTAATATAAGTTAAAAAATAAGAGTTTCAATAACAAGAGTTTACACGAAATTATGCTTTTAAAAATTTGAGTGGACAGCTGTTACTTTGTAATTTTTAAACGAAGCATCGATGATGCGAGATTATTTACAAATAATTATAAATAACAATTATTAAAAAACTATTGACAATGATTGTGTAAACTATTGATATTAATATATATATATATATAAGTCGTACTTAAAGAGAGATTCATTTGCAAATCACATTTTTCCCGAAAACTATAGTAGCAAATATTGATGCACTGGTAGTCGGCACACGAACGAAATTCGACATCGGCATTATAACGATATCGGAAACATCATCTGAAAAAGAAAAATATCTTTTATTAAGATTATAAGAAATTTTTCTATATCAAATACTCAAATAGAACCATGTGTAGTGCTCAATTTGAATGTATTTCTATAACATTCGAAAAATCAATATATATTAATTTACGTTTATCATATCCTAAATCTGCGATTTCTTAAAATGCACAAAGTCAAATTAAAACTTAAATTTTATGTTTAATTAAATGTACACATAAATCCTAACGATGTAAAATTATTATAGTTTCCAAATATGTAAATGTACAACTAAATTTATGAAAATATTAAAAATTATCTGATCTCGATACATAGTGTATTAAACTTTTGTCCTAAATATATGTTTATTCAATATTTGAACATTCTAATTTTTTCAAAAAGCAAAAAAAAAACATATGAATGTGTAGTGCAAAGTTTTAATGTATTTCTAAAACATTCGAATGATCAATATATATTAATTTACGTTTATCATATCCTACATCTGCAATTTCTTAAAATGCACAAAGTCAAATTAAAACTTAAATTTTATGTTTAATTAAATGTACACATAAATCCTAACGATGTAAAATTATTATAGTTTCCAAATATGTAAATGTACATCGAAATTTAGGAAAATATTCAGAATTATGTGATCTCGATACATAGTGTATTTAACTGATGTCCTAAATTAATGTTTATTCAATATTTGACCATTCTTAACTTTTTCAAAGAGCAACAAAAAACATTTAATTGTGAAAACAATGATAATCAAGCGAAAAAACAATTAAAGATGCGTAAATTAATGTAAAATTTAATTTAAAAATAGTTAAATATGAAATCACGTTACGGTTTTCAATTATTAGGTAAAGAATAAGAGTTTCAAAAACAAGAGTTTACACGAAATAATGCTCTTTATAAATTTTATTGGACAGCTGATACATTGTAATTTTCAACGAATCATCGATGATGCGAGAAATTTACAAAAAATTATAAAGAAGTAACAATTATTGAAAAACAGTTGACAATGATTGTGTTAACTATTGATAATAATTTATATATATATATATAAGTCGTACTTAAAGACAGATTCATTTGCAAATCACATTTTTCCCGAAAACTATAGTAGCAAATATTGATGCACTGGTAGTCGGCACACGAACGAAATTCGACATCGGCATTATAACGATATCGGAAACATCATCTGAAAAAGAAAAATATCTTTTATTAAGATTATAAGAAATTTTTCTATATCAAATACTCATATAGAACCATGTGTAGTGCTCAATTTGAATGTATTTCTATAACATTCGAAAAATCAATATATATTAATTTACGTTTATCATATCCTAAATCTGCAATTTCTTAAAATGCACAAAGTCAAATTAAAACTTAAATTTTATGTTTAGTTAAATGTAAACATAAATCCTAACGATGTAAAATTATTATAGTTTCCAAATATGTAAATGTACAACTAAATTTATGAAAATATTAAAAATTATCTGATCTCGATACATAGTGTATTAAACTTTTGTCCTAAATATATGTTTATTCAATATTTGAACATTCTAATTTTTTCAAAAAGCAAAAAAAAATCATATGAATGTGGGAACAATGATATTCAAGGTAAAAATCATTTGAAGATGCGTTAATTAATATAAAATTGTATATATAAATAGTTAAATACAAATGGATTTTACGGTTATCTAATATAAGTTAAAAAATAAGAGTTTCAATAACAAGAGTTTACACGAAATTATGCTTTTAAAAATTTGAGTGGACAGCTGTTACTTTGTAATTTTTAAACGAAGCATCGATGATGCGAGATTATTTACAAATAATTATAAATAACAATTATTAAAGACTATTGACAATGATTGTGTAAACTATTGATATTAATATATATATATATAATATATATAAGTCGTACTTAAAGAGAGATTCATTTGCAAATCACATTTTCCCGAAAACTATAGTAGCAAATATTGATGCACTGGTAGTCGGTACACGAACGAAATTCGACATCAGCATTATAACGATATCGGAAACATCATCTGAAAAAGAAAAATATCTCTTATTAAGATTATAAGAAATTTTTCTATATCAAATACTCAAATAGAACCATGTGTAGTGCTCAATTTGAATGTATTTCTATAACATTCGAAAAATCAATATATATTAATTTACGTTTATCATATCCTAAATCTGCAATTTCTTAAAATGCACAAAGTCAAATTAAAACTTAAATTTTATGTTTAATTAAATGTACACATAAATCCTAACGATGTAAAATTATTATAGTTTCCAAATATGTAAATGTACATCGAAATTTAGGAAAATATTCAGAATTATGTGATCTCGATACATAGTGTATTTAACTGATGTCCTAAATTAATGTTTATTCAATTATTTGACCATTCTTAACTTTTTCAAAGAGCAACAAAAAACATTTAATTGTGAAAACAATGATAATCAAGCGAAAAAACAATTAAAGATGCGTAAATTAATGTAAAATTTAATTTAAAAATAGTTAAATATGAAATCACGTTACGGTTTTCAATTATTAGGTAAAGAATAAGAGTTTCAAAAACAAGAGTTTACACGAAATAATGCTCTTTATAAATTTTATTGGACAGCTGATACATTGTAATTTTCAACGAATCATCGATGATGCGAGAAATTTACAAAAAATTATAAAGAAGTAACAATTATTGAAAAACAGTTGACAATGATTGTGTTAACTATTGATAATAATTTATATATATATATATATAAGTCGTACTTAAAGACAGATTCATTTGCAAATCACATTTTTCCCGAAAACTATAGTAGCAAATATTGATGCACTGGTAGTCGGCACACGAACGAAATTCGACATCGGCATTATAACGATATCGGAAACATCATCTGAAAAAGAAAATATCTTTTATTAAGATTATAAGAAATTTTTCTATATCAAATACTCATATAGAACCATGTGTAGTGCTCAATTTGAATGTATTTCTATAACATTCGAAAAATCAATATATATTAATTTACGTTTATCATATCCTAAATCTGCAATTTCTTAAAATGCACAAAGTCAAATTAAAACTTAAATTTTATGTTTAATTAAATGTACACATAAATCCTAACGATGTAAAATTATTATAGTTTCCAAATATGTAAATGTACAACTAAATTTATGAAAATATTAAAAATTATCTGATCTCGATACATAGTGTATTAAACTTTTGTCCTAAATATATGTTTATTCAATATTTGAACATTCTAATTTTTTCAAAAAGCAAAAAAAAAACATATGAATGTGTAGTGCAAAGTTTTAATGTATTTCTAAAACATTCGAATGATCAATATATATTAATTTACGTTTATCATATCCTACATCTGCAATTTCTTAAAATGCACAAAGTCAAATTAAAACTTAAATTTTATGTTTAATTAAATGTACACATAAATCCTAACGATGTAAAATTATTATAGTTTCCAAATATGTAAATGTACATCGAAATTTAGGAAAATATTCAGAATTATGTGATCTCGATACATAGTGTATTTAACTGATGTCCTAAATTAATGTTTATTCAATATTTGACCATTCTTAACTTTTTCAAAGAGCAACAAAAAACATTTAATTGTGAAAACAATGATAATCAAGCGAAAAAACAATTAAAGATGCGTAAATTAATGTAAAATTTAATTTAAAAATAGTTAAATATGAAATCACGTTACGGTTTTCAATTATTAGGTAAAGAATAAGAGTTTCAAAAACAAGAGTTTACACGAAATAATGCTCTTTATAAATTTTATTGGACAGCTGATACATTGTAATTTTCAACGAATCATCGATGATGCGAGAAATTTACAAAAAATTATAAAGAAGTAACAATTATTGAAAAACAGTTGACAATGATTGTGTTAACTATTGATAATAATTTATATATATATATATATAAGTCGTACTTAAAGACAGATTCATTTGCAAATCACATTTTTCCCGAAAACTATAGTAGCAAATATTGATGCACTGGTAGTCGGCACACGAACGAAATTCGACATCGGCATTATAACGATATCGGAAACATCATCTGAAAAAGAAAAATATCTTTTATTAAGATTATAAGAAATTTTTCTATATCAAATACTCATATAGAACCATGTGTAGTGCTCAATTTGAATGTATTTCTATAACATTCGAAAAATCAATATATATTAATTTACGTTTATCATATCCTAAATCTGCAATTTCTTAAAATGCACAAAGTCAAATTAAAACTTAAATTTTATGTTTAGTTAAATGTAAACATAAATCCTAACGATGTAAAATTATTATAGTTTCCAAATATGTAAATGTACAACTAAATTTATGAAAATATTAAAAATTATCTGATCTCGATACATAGTGTATTAAACTTTTGTCCTAAATATATGTTTATTCAATATTTGAACATTCTAATTTTTTCAAAAAGCAAAAAAAAATCATATGAATGTGGGAACAATGATATTCAAGGTAAAAATCATTTGAAGATGCGTTAATTAATATAAAATTGTATATATAAATAGTTAAATACAAATGGATTTTACGGTTATCTAATATAAGTTAAAAAATAAGAGTTTCAATAACAAGAGTTTACACGAAATTATGCTTTTAAAAATTTGAGTGGACAGCTGTTACTTTGTAATTTTTAAACGAAGCATCGATGATGCGAGATTATTTACAAATAATTATAAATAACAATTATTAAAAAACTATTGACAATGATTGTGTAAACTATTGATATTAATATATATATATATAAGTCGTACTTAAAGAGAGATTCATTTGCAAATCACATTTTTCCCGAAAACTATAGTAGCAAATATTGATGCACTGGTAGTCGGCACACGAACGAAATTCGACATCGGCATTATAACGATATCGGAAACATCATCTGAAAAAGAAAAATATCTTTTACTAAGATTATAAGAAATTTTTCTATATCAAATACTCAAATAGAACCATGTGTAGTGCTCAATTTGAATGTATTTCTATAACATTCGAAAAATCAATATATATTAATTTACGTTTATCATATCCTAAATCTGCAATTTCTTAAAATGCACAAAGTCAAATTAAAACTTAAATTTTATGTTTAATTAAATGTAAACATAAATCCTAACGATGTAAAATTATTATAGTTTCCAAATATGTAAATGTGCAACTAAATTTATGAAAATATTAAAAATTATCTGATCTCGATACATAGTGTATTAAACTTTTGTCCTAAATATATGTTTATTCAATATTTGAACATTCTAATTTTTTCAAAAAGCAAAAAAAAATCATATGAATGTGGGAACAATGATATTCAAGGTAAAAATCATTTGAAGATGCGTTAATTAATATAAAATTGTATATATAAATAGTTAAATACAAATGGATTTTACGGTTATCTAATATAAGTTAAAAATAAGAGTTTCAATAACAAGAGTTTACACGAAATAATGCTCTTTATAAATTTTATTGGACAGCTGATACATTGTAATTTTCAACGAAACATCGATGATGCGAGAAATTTACAAAAAATTATAAAGAAGTAACAATTATTGAAAAACAGTTGACAATGATTGTGTTAACTATTGATAATAATTTATATATATATATATATAAGTCGTACTTAAAGACAGATTCATTTGCAAATCACATTTTTCCCGAAAACTATAGTAGCAAATATTGATGCACTGGTAGTCGGCACACGAACGAAATTCGACATCGGCATTATAACGATATCGGAAACATCATCTGAAAAAGAAAAATATCTTTTATTAAGATTATAAGAAATTTTTCTATATCAAATACTCAAATAGAACCATGTGTAGTGCTCAATTTGAATGTATTTCTATAACATTCGAAAAATCAATATATATTAATTTACGTTTATCATATCCTAAATCTGCAATTTCTTAAAATGCACAAAGTCAAATTAAAACTTAAATTTTATGTTTAATTAAATGTAAACATAAATCCTAACGATGTAAAATTATTATAGTTTCCAAATATGTAAATGTACAACTAAATTTATGAAAATATTAAAAATTATCTGATCTCGATACATAGTGTATTAAACTTTTGTCCTAAATATATGTTTATTCAATATTTGAACATTCTAATTTTTTCAAAAAGCAAAAAAAAATCATATGAATGTGGGAACAATGATATTCAAGGTAAAAATCATTTGAAGATGCGTTAATTAATATAAAATTGTATATATAAATAGTTAAATACAAATGGATTTTACGGTTATCTAATATAAGTTAAAAAATAAGAGTTTCAATAACAAGAGTTTACACGAAATTATGCTTTTAAAAATTTGAGTGGACAGCTGTTACTTTGTAATTTTTAAACGAAGCATCGATGATGCGAGATTATTTACAAATAATTATAAATAACAATTATTAAAAAACTATTGACAATGATTGTGTAAACTATTGATATTAATATATATATATATAAGTCGTACTTAAAGAGAGATTCATTTGCAAATCACATTTTTCCCGAAAACTATAGTAGCAAATATTGATGCACTGGTAGTCGGCACACGAACGAAATTCGACATCGGCATTATAACGATATCGGAAACATCATCTGAAAAAGAAAAATATCTTTTATTAAGATTATAAGAAATTTTTCTATATCAAATACTCAAATAGAACCATGTGTAGTGCTCAATTTGAATGTATTTCTATAACATTCGAAAAATCAATATATATTAATTTACGTTTATCATATCCTAAATCTGCGATTTCTTAAAATGCACAAAGTCAAATTAAAACTTAAATTTTATGTTTAATTAAATGTACACATAAATCCTAACGATGTAAAATTATTATAGTTTCCAAATATGTAAATGTACAACTAAATTTATGAAAATATTAAAAATTATCTGATCTCGATACATAGTGTATTAAACTTTTGTCCTAAATATATGTTTATTCAATATTTGAACATTCTAATTTTTTTAAAAAGCAAAAAAAAAACATATGAATGTGTAGTGCTCAATTTTAATGTATTTCTATAACATTCGAATGATCAATATATATTAAATAACTATTACCATATCATTAATCAGCACTTCCTTAAATAGAACAAAGTCAAATTAAAACTTAAATTTTATGTTTAATTAAATGTAAACATAAATCCTAACGATGTAAAATTATTATAGTTTCCAAATATGTAAATGTACAACTAAATTTATGAAAATATTAAAAATTATCTGATCTCGATACATAGTGTATTAAACTTTTGTCCTAAATATATGTTTATTCAATATTTGAACATTCTAATTTTTTCAAAAAGCAAAAAAAAATCATATGAATGTGGGCACAATGATATTCAAGGTAAAAATCATTTAAAGATGCGTTAATTTATATAAAATTGTATATATAAATAGTTAAATACAAATGGATTTTACGGTTATCTAATATTAGTTAAAAAATAAGAGTTTCAAAAACAAGAGTTAACAAGAAATTATGCTTTTAAAATTTTGAGTGGACAGCTGTTACTTTGTAATTTTTTAACGAAGCATCGATGATGCGACAGTATTTACAAATAATTATAAATAAGTAACAATTATTAAAAAACTATTGACAATGATTGTGTAACCTATTGATAATAATTTATATATATAAGTCGTACTTAAAGAGAGATTCATTTGCAAATCACATTTTTCCCGAAAACTATAGTAGCAAATATTGATGCACTGGTAGTCGGTACACGAACGAAATTCGACATCAGCATTATAACGATATCGGAAACATCATCTGAAAAAGAAAAATATCTCTTATTAAGATTATAAGAAATTTTTCTATATCAAATTCTCAAATATAACCATGTGTAGTGCTCAATTTGAATGTATTTTTATAACATTCGAATGATCAATATATATTAATTTACGTTTATCATATCCTAAATCAGCACTTCCTTAAATAGTACAAAGTCAAATTAAAACTTAAATTTTATGTTTAATTAAATGTAAATATAAATCCTAACGATGTAAAATTATTATAGTTTCCAAATATGTGAATGTACAACTAAATTTATGAAAATATTAAAAATTATCTGATCTCGATACATAGTGTATTGAACTTTTGTCCTAAATATATGTTTATTCAATATTTGAACATTCTAATTTTTTCAAAAAGCAAAAAAAAAACATATGAATGTGGGAACAATGATATTCAAGGTAAAAATCATTTAAAGATGCGTAATTAATATAAAATTGTATATATAAATAGTTAAATACAAATGGATTTTACGGTTATCTAATATAAGTTAAAAAATAAGAGTTTCAATAACAAGAGTTTACGAAATTATGCTTTTAAAAATTTGAGTGGACAGCTGTTACTTTGTAATTTTTAAACGAAGCATCGATGATGCGAGAGTATTTACAAATAATTATAAATAAGTAACAATTATTAAAAAAACTATTGCCAATGATTGTGTAAACTATTGATAATAATTTATATATATAAGTCGTACTTAAAGAGAGATTCATTTGCAAATCACATTTTTCCCGAAAACTATAGTAGCAAATATTGATGCACTGGTAGTCGGTACACGAACGAAATTCGACATCAGCATTATAACGATATCGGAAACATCATCTGAAAAAGAAAAATAACTCTTATTAAGATTATAAGAAATTTTTCTATATCAAATACTCAAATAGAACCATGTGTAGTGCTCAATTTGAATGTATTTCTATAACATTCGAATGATCAATATATATTAATTTACGTTTATCATATCCTAAATCTGCAATTTCTTAAAATGCACAAAGTCAAATTAAAACTTAAATTTTATGTTTAATTAAATGTACACATAAATCCTAACGATGTAAAATTATTATAGTTTCCAAATATGTAAATGTACAACTAAATTTATGAAAATATTAAAAATTATCTGATCTCGATACATAGTGTATTAAACTTTTGTCCTAAATATATGTTTATTCAATATTTGAACATTCTAATTTTTTCAAAAAGCAAAAAAAAATCATATGAATGTGGGAACAATGATATTCAAGGTAAAAATCATTTGAAGATGCGTTAATTAATATAAAATTGTATATATAAATAGTTAAATACAAATGGATTTTACGGTTATCTAATATAAGTTAAAAAATAAGAGTTTCAATAACAAGAGTTTACACGAAATTATGCTTTTAAAAATTTGAGTGGACAGCTGTTACTTTGTAATTTTTAAACGAAGCATCGATGATGCGAGATTATTTACAAATAATTATAAATAACAATTATTAAAAACTATTGACAATGATTGTGTAAACTATTGATATTAATATATATATATATATATATATAAGTCGTACTTAAAGAGAGATTCATTTGCAAATCACATTTTTCCCGAAAACTATAGTAGCAAATATTGATGCACTGGTAGTCGGCACACGAACGAAATTCGACATCGGCATTATAACGATATCGGAAACATCATCTGAAAAAGAAAAATATCTTTTACTAAGATTATAAGAAATTTTTCTATATCAAATACTCAAATAGAACCATGTGTAGTGCTCAATTTGAATGTATTTCTATAACATTCGAAAAATCAATATATATTAATTTACGTTTATCATATCCTAAATCTGCAATTTCTTAAAATGCACAAAGTCAAATTAAAACTTAAATTTTATGTTTAATTAAATGTAAACATAAATCCTAACGATGTAAAATTATTATAGTTTCCAAATATGTAAATGTGCAACTAAATTTATGAAAATATTAAAAATTATCTGATCTCGATACATAGTGTATTAAACTTTTGTCCTAAATATATGTTTATTCAATATTTGAACATTCTAATTTTTTCAAAAAGCAAAAAAAAATCATATGAATGTGGGAACAATGATATTCAAGGTAAAAATCATTTGAAGATGCGTTAATTAATATAAAATTGTATATATAAATAGTTAAATACAAATGGATTTTACGGTTATCTAATATAAGTTAAAAATAAGAGTTTCAATAACAAGAGTTTACACGAAATAATGCTCTTTATAAATTTTATTGGACAGCTGATACATTGTAATTTTCAACGAAACATCGATGATGCGAGAAATTTACAAAAAATTATAAAGAAGTAACAATTATTGAAAAACAGTTGACAATGATTGTGTTAACTATTGATAATAATTTATATATATATATATATAAGTCGTACTTAAAGACAGATTCATTTGCAAATCACATTTTTCCCGAAAACTATAGTAGCAAATATTGATGCACTGGTAGTCGGCACACGAACGAAATTCGACATCGGCATTATAACGATATCGGAAACATCATCTGAAAAAGAAAAATATCTTTTATTAAGATTATAAGAAATTTTTCTATATCAAATACTCAAATAGAACCATGTGTAGTGCTCAATTTGAATGTATTTCTATAACATACGAAAAATCAATATATATTAATTTACGTTTATCATATCCTAAATCTGCAATTTCTTAAAATGCACAAAGTCAAATTAAAACTTAAATTTTATGTTTAATTAAATGTAAACATAAATCCTAACGATGTAAAATTATTATAGTTTCCAAATATGTAAATGTACAACTAAATTTATGAAAATATTAAAAATTATCTGATCTCGATACATAGTGTATTAAACTTTTGTCCTAAATATATGTTTATTCAATATTTGAACATTCTAATTTTTTCAAAAAGCAAAAAAAAATCATATGAATGTGGGAACAATGATATTCAAGGTAAAAATCATTTGAAGATGCGTTAATTAATATAAAATTGTATATATAAATAGTTAAATACAAATGGATTTTACGGTTATCTAATATAAGTTAAAAAATAAGAGTTTCAATAACAAGAGTTTACACGAAATTATGCTTTTAAAAATTTGAGTGGACAGCTGTTACTTTGTAATTTTTAAACGAAGCATCGATGATGCGAGATTATTTACAAATAATTATAAATAACAATTATTAAAAAACTATTGACAATGATTGTGTAAACTATTGATATTAATATATATATATATAAGTCGTACTTAAAGAGAGATTCATTTGCAAATCACATTTTTCCCGAAAACTATAGTAGCAAATATTGATGCACTGGTAGTCGGCACACGAACGAAATTCGACATCGGCATTATAACGATATCGGAAACATCATCTGAAAAAGAAAAATATCTTTTATTAAGATTATAAGAAATTTTTCTATATCAAATACTCAAATAGAACCATGTGTAGTGCTCAATTTGAATGTATTTCTATAACATTCGAAAAATCAATATATATTAATTTACGTTTATCATATCCTAAATCTGCGATTTCTTAAAATGCACAAAGTCAAATTAAAACTTAAATTTTATGTTTAATTAAATGTACACATAAATCCTAACGATGTAAAATTATTATAGTTTCCAAATATGTAAATGTACAACTAAATTTATGAAAATATTAAAAATTATCTGATCTCGATACATAGTGTATTAAACTTTTGTCCTAAATATATGTTTATTCAATATTTGAACATTCTAATTTTTTTAAAAAGCAAAAAAAAAACATATGAATGTGTAGTGCTCAATTTTAATGTATTTCTATAACATTCGAATGATCAATATATATTAAATAACTATTACCATATCATTAATCAGCACTTCCTTAAATAGAACAAAGTCAAATTAAAACTTAAATTTTATGTTTAATTAAATGTAAACATAAATCCTAACGATGTAAAATTATTATAGTTTCCAAATATGTAAATGTACAACTAAATTTATGAAAATATTAAAAATTATCTGATCTCGATACATAGTGTATTAAACTTTTGTCCTAAATATATGTTTATTCAATATTTGAACATTCTAATTTTTTCAAAAAGCAAAAAAAAATCATATGAATGTGGGCACAATGATATTCAAGGTAAAAATCATTTAAAGATGCGTTAATTTATATAAAATTGTATATATAAATAGTTAAATACAAATGGATTTTACGGTTATCTAATATTAGTTAAAAAATAAGAGTTTCAAAAACAAGAGTTAACAAGAAATTATGCTTTTAAAATTTTGAGTGGACAGCTGTTACTTTGTAATTTTTTAACGAAGCATCGATGATGCGACAGTATTTACAAATAATTATAAATAAGTAACAATTATTAAAAAACTATTGACAATGATTGTGTAACCTATTGATAATAATTTATATATATAAGTCGTACTTAAAGAGAGATTCATTTGCAAATCACATTTTTCCCGAAAACTATAGTAGCAAATATTGATGCACTGGTAGTCGGTACACGAACGAAATTCGACATCAGCATTATAACGATATCGGAAACATCATCTGAAAAAGAAAAATATCTCTTATTAAGATTATAAGAAATTTTTCTATATCAAATTCTCAAATATAACCATGTGTAGTGCTCAATTTGAATGTATTTTTATAACATTCGAATGATCAATATATATTAATTTACGTTTATCATATCCTAAATCAGCACTTCCTTAAATAGTACAAAGTCAAATTAAAACTTAAATTTTATGTTTAATTAAATGTAAATATAAATCCTAACGATGTAAAATTATTATAGTTTCCAAATATGTGAATGTACAACTAAATTTATGAAAATATTAAGAATTATCTGATCTCGATACATAGTGTATTGAACTTTTGTCCTAAATATATGTTTATTCAATATTTGAACATTCTAATTTTTTCAAAAAGCAAAAAAAAAACATATGAATGTGGGAACAATGATATTCAAGGTAAAAATCATTTAAAGATGCGTTAATTAATATAAAATTGTATATATAAATAGTTAAATACAAATGGATTTTACGGTTATCTAATATAAGTTAAAAAATAAGAGTTTCAATAACAAGAGTTTACACGAAATTATGCTTTTAAAAATTTGAGTGGACAGCTGTTACTTTGTAATTTTTAAACGAAGCATCGATGATGCGAGAGTATTTACAAATAATTATAAATAAGTAACAATTATTAAAAAACTATTGCCAATGATTGTGTAAACTATTGATAATAATTTATATATATAAGTCGTACTTAAAGAGAGATTCATTTGCAAATCACATTTTTCCCGAAAACTATAGTAGCAAATATTGATGCACTGGTAGTCGGTACACGAACGAAATTCGACATCAGCATTATAACGATATCGGAAACATCATCTGAAAAAGAAAAATAACTCTTATTAAGATTATAAGAAATTTTTCTATATCAAATACTCAAATAGAACCATGTGTAGTGCTCAATTTGAATGTATTTCTATAACATTCGAATGATCAATATATATTAATTTACGTTTATCATATCCTAAATCTGCAATTTCTTAAAATGCACAAAGTCAAATTAAAACTTAAATTTTATGTTTAATTAAATGTACACATAAATCCTAACGATGTAAAATTATTATAGTTTCCAAATATGTAAATGTACAACTAAATTTATGAAAATATTAAAAATTATCTGATCTCGATACATAGTGTATTAAACTTTTGTCCTAAATATATGTTTATTCAATATTTGAACATTCTAATTTTTTCAAAAAGCAAAAAAAAATCATATGAATGTGGGAACAATGATATTCAAGGTAAAAATCATTTGAAGATGCGTTAATTAATATAAAATTGTATATATAAATAGTTAAATACAAATGGATTTTACGGTTATCTAATATAAGTTAAAAAATAAGAGTTTCAATAACAAGAGTTTACACGAAATTATGCTTTTAAAAATTTGAGTGGACAGCTGTTACTTTGTAATTTTTAAACGAAGCATCGATGATGCGAGATTATTTACAAATAATTATAAATAACAATTATTAAAAACTATTGACAATGATTGTGTAAACTATTGATATTAATATATATATATATATATATAAGTCGTACTTAAAGAGAGATTCATTTGCAAATCACATTTTTCCCGAAAACTATAGTAGCAAATATTGATGCACTGGTAGTCGGCACACGAACGAAATTCGACATCGGCATTATAACGATATCGGAAACATCATCTGAAAAAGAAAAATATCTTTTACTAAGATTATAAGAAATTTTTCTATATCAAATACTCAAATAGAACCATGTGTAGTGCTCAATTTGAATGTATTTCTATAACATTCGAAAAATCAATATATATTAATTTACGTTTATCATATCCTAAATCTGCAATTTCTTAAAATGCACAAAGTCAAATTAAAACTTAAATTTTATGTTTAATTAAATGTAAACATAAATCCTAACGATGTAAAATTATTATAGTTTCCAAATATGTAAATGTGCAACTAAATTTATGAAAATATTTAAAATTATCTGATCTCGATACATAGTGTATTGAACTTTTGTCCTAAATATATGTTTATTCAATATTTCAACATTCTAATTTTTTTAAAAAGCAAAAAAAAAACATATGAATGTGTAGTGCTCAATTTTAATGTATTTCTATAACATTCGAATGATCAATATATATTAATTAACTATTACCATATCATTAATCAGCACTTCCTTAAATAGAACAAAGTCAAATTAAAACTTAAATTTTATGTTTAATTAAATGTAAACATAAATCCTAACGATGTAAAATTATTATAGTTTCCAAATATGTAAATGTACAACTAAATTTATGAAAATATTAAAAATTATCTGATCTCGATACATAGTGTATTAAACTTTTGTCCTAAATATATGTTTATTCAATATTTGAACATTCTAATTTTTTCAAAAAGCAAAAAAAAATCATATGAATGTGTAGTGCTCAATTTTAATGTATTTCTAAAACATTCGAATGATCAATATATATTAATTTACTATTACCATATCATTAATCAGCACTTCCTTAAATAGTACAAAGTCAAATTAAAACTTAAATTTTATGTTTAATTAAATGTACACATAAATCCTAACGATGTAAAATTATTATAGTTTCCAAATATGTAAATGTACAACTAAATTTATGAAAATATTAAAAATTATCTGATCTCGATACATAGTGTATTAAACTTTTGTCCTAAATATATGTTTATTCAATATTTGAACATTCTAATTTTTTCAAAAAGCAAAAAAAAATCATATGAATGTGGGCACAATGATATTCAAGGTAAAAATCATTTGAAGATGCGTTAATTAATATAAAATTGTATATATAAATAGTTAAATACAAATGGATTTTACGGTTATCTAATATAAGTTAAAAAATAAGAGTTTCAATAACAAGAGTTTACACGAAATTATGCTTTTAAAAATTTGAGTGGACAGCTGTTACTTTGTAATTTTTAAACGAAGCATCGATGATGCGAGAGTATTTACAAATAATTATAAATAAGTAACAATTATTAAAAAACTATTGCCAATGATTGTGTAAACTATTGATAATAATTTATATATATAAGTCGTACTTAAAGAGAGATTCATTTGCAAATCACATTTTTCCCGAAAACTATAGTAGCAAATATTGATGCACTGGTAGTCGGTACACGAACGAAATTCGACATCAGCATTATAACGATATCGGAAACATCATCTGAAAAAGAAAAATATCTCTTATTAAGATTATAAGAAATTTTTCTATATCAAATACTCAAATAGAACCATGTGTAGTGTTCAATTTGAATGTATTTCTAAAACATTCGAATGATCAATATATATTAATTTACTATTACCATATCATTAATCAGCACTTCCTTAAATAGTACAAAGTCAAATTAAAACTTAAATTTTATGTTTAATTAAATGTACACATAAATCCTAACGATGTAAAATTATTATAGTTTCCAAATATGTAAATGTACAACTAAATTTATGAAAATATTAAAAATTATCTGATCTCGATACATAGTGTATTAAACTTTTGTCTTAAATATATGTTTATTCAATATTTGAACATTCTAATTTTTTCAAAAAGCAAAAAAAAATCATATGAATGTGGGCACAATGATATTCAAGGTAAAAATCATTTGAAGATGCGTTAATTAATATAAAATTGTATATATAAATAGTTAAATACAAATGGATTTTACGGTTATCTAATATAAGTTAAAAAATAAGAGTTTCAATAACAAGAGTTTACACGAAATTATGCTTTTAAAAATTTGAGTGGACAGCTGTTACTTTGTAATTTTTAAACGAAGCATCGATGATGCGAGAGTATTTACAAATAATTATAAATAAGTAACAATTATTAAAAAACTATTGCCAATGATTGTGTAAACTATTGATAATAATTTATATATATAAGTCGTACTTAAAGAGAGATTCATTTGCAAATCACATTTTTCCCGAAAACTATAGTAGCAAATATTGATGCACTGGTAGTCGATACACGAACGAAATTCGACATCAGCATTATAACGATATCGGAAACATCATCTGAAAAAGAAAAATATCTCTTATTAAGATTATAAGAAATTTTTCTATATCAAATACTCAAATAGAACCATGTGTAGTGCTCAATTTGAATGTATTTCTATAACATTCGAATGATCAATATATATTAATTTACGTTTATCATATCCTAAATCTGCAATTTCTTAAAATGCACAAAGTCAAATTAAAACTTAAATTTTATGTTTAATTAAATGTACACATAAATCCTAACGATGTAAAATTATTATAGTTTCCAAATATGTAAATGTACATCGAAATTTAGGAAAATATTCAGAATTATGTGATCTCGATACATAGTGTATTTAACTGATGTCCTAAATTAATGTTTATTCAATATTTGACCATTCTTAACTTTTTCAAAGAGCAACAAAAAACATTTAATTGTGAAAACAATGATAGTCAAGCGAAAAAACAATTAAAGATGCGTAAATTAATGTAAAATTTAATTTAAAAATAGTTAAATATGAAATCACGTTACGGTTTTCAATTATTAGGTAAAGAATAAGAGTTTCAAAAACAAGAGTTTACACGAAATAATGCTCTTTATAAATTTTATTGGACAGCTGATACATTGTAATTTTCAACGAATCATCGATGATGCGAGAAATTTACAAAAAATTATAAAGAAGTAACAATTATTGAAAAACAGTTGACAATGATTGTGTTAACTATTGATAATAATTTATATATATATATATATATATAAGTCGTACTTAAAGAGAGATTCATTTGCAAATCACATTTTTCCCGAAAACTATAGTAGCAAATATTGATGCACTGGTAGTCGGCACACGAACGAAATTCGACATCGGCATTATAACGATATCGGAAACATCATCTGAAAAAGAAAAATATCTTTTATTAAGATTATAAGAAATTTTTCTATATCAAATACTCAAATAGAACCATGTGTAGTGCTCAATTTGAATGTATTTCTATAACATTCGAAAAATCAATATATATTAATTTACGTTTATCATATCCTAAATCTGCAATTTCTTAAAATGCACAAAGTCAAATTAAAACTTAAATTTTATGTTTAATTAAATGTAAACATAAATCCTAACGATGTAAAATTATTATAGTTTCCAAATATGTAAATGTGCAACTTAATTTATGAAAATATTTAAAATTATCTGATCTCGATACATAGTGTATTGAACTTTTGTCCTAAATATATGTTTATTCAATATTTCAACATTCTAATTTTTTCAAAAAGCAAAAAAAAAACATATGAATGTGTAGTGCTCAATTTTAATGTATTTCTATAACATTCGAATGATCAATATATATTAATTAACTATTACCATATCATTAATCAGCACTTCCTTAAATAGAACAAAGTCAAATTAAAACTTAAATTTTATGTTTAATTAAATGTAAACATAAATCCTAACGATGTAAAATTATTATAGTTTCCAAATATGTAAATGTACAACTAAATTTATGAAAATATTAAAAATTATCTGATCTCGATACATAGTGTATTAAACTTTTGTCCTAAATATATGTTTATTCAATATTTGAACATTCTAATTTTTTCAAAAAGCAAAAAAAAATCATATGAATGTGTAGTGCTCAATTTTAATGTATTTCTAAAACATTCGAATGATCAATATATATTAATTTACTATTACCATATCATTAATCAGCACTTCCTTAAATAGTACAAAGTCAAATTAAAACTTAAATTTTATGTTTAATTAAATGTACACATAAATCCTAACGATGTAAAATTATTATAGTTTCCAAATATGTAAATGTACAACTAAATTTATGAAAATATTAAAAATTATCTGATCTCGATACATAGTGTATTAAACTTTTGTCCTAAATATATGTTTATTCAATATTTGAACATTCTAATTTTTTCAAAAAGCAAAAAAAAATCATATGAATGTGGGCACAATGATATTCAAGGTAAAAATCATTTGAAGATGCGTTAATTAATATAAAATTGTATATATAAATAGTTAAATACAAATGGATTTTACGGTTATCTAATATAAGTTAAAAAATAAGAGTTTCAATAACAAGAGTTTACACGAAATTATGCTTTTAAAAATTTGAGTGGACAGCTGTTACTTTGTAATTTTTAAACGAAGCATCGATGATGCGAGAGTATTTACAAATAATTATAAATAAGTAACAATTATTAAAAAACTATTGCCAATGATTGTGTAAACTATTGATAATAATTTATATATATAAGTCGTACTTAAAGAGAGATTCATTTGCAAATCACATTTTTCCCGAAAACTATAGTAGCAAATATTGATGCACTGGTAGTCGGTACACGAACGAAATTCGACATCAGCATTATAACGATATCGGAAACATCATCTGAAAAAGAAAAATATCTCTTATTAAGATTATAAGAAATTTTTCTATATCAAATACTCAAATAGAACCATGTGTAGTGTTCAATTTGAATGTATTTCTAAAACATTCGAATGATCAATATATATTAATTTACTATTACCATATCATTAATCAGCACTTCCTTAAATAGTACAAAGTCAAATTAAAACTTAAATTTTATGTTTAATTAAATGTACACATAAATCCTAACGATGTAAAATTATTATAGTTTCCAAATATGTAAATGTACAACTAAATTTATGAAAATATTAAAAATTATCTGATCTCGATATATAGTGTATTAAACTTTTGTCTTAAATATATGTTTATTCAATATTTGAACATTCTAATTTTTTCAAAAAGCAAAAAAAAATCATATGAATGTGGGCACAATGATATTCAAGGTAAAAATCATTTGAAGATGCGTTAATTAATATAAAATTGTATATATAAATAGTTAAATACAAATGGATTTTACGGTTATCTAATATAAGTTAAAAAATAAGAGTTTCAATAACAAGAGTTTACACGAAATTATGCTTTTAAAAATTTGAGTGGACAGCTGTTACTTTGTAATTTTTAAACGAAGCATCGATGATGCGAGAGTATTTACAAATAATTATAAATAAGTAACAATTATTAAAAAACTATTGCCAATGATTGTGTAAACTATTGATAATAATTTATATATATAAGTCGTACTTAAAGAGAGATTCATTTGCAAATCACATTTTTCCCGAAAACTATAGTAGCAAATATTGATGCACTGGTAGTCGGTACACGAACGAAATTCGACATCAGCATTATAACGATATCGGAAACATCATCTGAAAAAGAAAAATATCTCTTATTAAGATTATAAGAAATTTTTCTATATCAAATACTCAAATAGAACCATGTGTAGTGCTCAATTTTAATGTATTTCTAAAACATTCGAATGATCAATATATATTAATTTACTATTACCATATCATTAATCAGCACTTCCTTAAATAGTACAAAGTCAAATTAAAACTTAAATTTTATGTTTAATTAAATGTACACATAAATCCTAACGATGTAAAATTATTATAGTTTCCAAATATGTAAATGTACATCGAAATTTAGGAAAATATTCAGAATTATGTGATCTCGATACATAGTGTATTTAACTGATGTCCTAAATTAATGTTTATTCAATATTTGACCATTCTTAACTTTTTCAAAGAGCAACAAAAAACATTTAATTGTGAAAACAATGATAATCAAGCGAAAAAACAATTAAAGATGCGTAAATTAATGTAAAATTTAATTTAAAAATAGTTAAATATGAAATCACGTTACGGTTTTCAATTATTAGGTAAAGAATAAGAGTTTCAAAAACAAGAGTTTACACGAAATAATGCTCTTTATAAATTTTATTGGACAGCTGATACATTGTAATTTTCAACGAATCATCGATGATGCGAGAAATTTACAAAAAATTATAAAGAAGTAACAATTATTGAAAAACAGTTGACAATGATTGTGTTAACTATTGATAATAATTTATATATATATATATATAAGTCGTACTTAAAGACAGATTCATTTGCAAATCACATTTTTCCCGAAAACTATAGTAGCAAATATTGATGCACTGGTAGTCGGCACACGAACGAAATTCGACATCGGCATTATAACGATATCGGAAACATCATCTGAAAAAGAAAAATATCTTTTATTAAGATTATAAGAAATTTTTCTATATCAAATACTCAAATAGAACCATGTGTAGTGCTCAATTTGAATGTATTTCTATAACATTCGAAAAATCAATATATATTAATTTACGTTTATCATATCATTAATCAGCACTTCCTTAAATAGTACAAAGTCAAATTAAAACTTAAATTTTATGTTTAATTAAATGTACACATAAATCCTAACGATGTAAAATTATTATAGTTTCCAAATATGTAAATGTACAACTAAATTTATGAAAATATTAAAAATTATCTGATCTCGATACATAGTGTATTAAACTTTTGTCCTAAATATATGTTTATTCAATATTTGAACATTCTAATTTTTTCAAAAAGCAAAAAAAAATCATATGAAAGTGGGCACAATGATATTCAAGGTAAAAATCATTTGAAGATGCGTTAATTAATATAAAATTGTATATATAAATAGTTAAATACAAATGGATTTTACGGTTATCTAATATAAGTTAAAAAATAAGAGTTTCAATAACAAGAGTTTACACGAAATTATGCTTTTAAAAATTTGAGTGGACAGCTGTTACTTTGTAATTTTTAAACGAAGCATCGATGATGCGAGAGTATTTACAAATAATTATAAATAAGTAACAATTATTAAAAAACTATTGCCAATGATTGTGTAAACTATTGATAATAATTTATATATATAAGTCGTACTTAAAGAGAGATTCATTTGCAAATCACATTTTTCCCGAAAACTATAGTAGCAAATATTGATGCACTGGTAGTCGGTACACGAACGAAATTCGACATCAGCATTATAACGATATCGGAAACATCATCTGAAAAAGAAAAATATCTCTTATTAAGATTATAAGAAATTTTTCTATATCAAATACTCAAATAGAACCATGTGTAGTGTTCAATTTGAATGTATTTCTATAACATTCGAATGATCAATATATATTAATTTACGTTTATCATATCCTAAATCTGCAATTTCTTAAAATGCACAAAGTCAAATTAAAACTTAAATTTTATGTTTAATTAAATGTACACATAAATCCTAACGATGTAAAATTATTATAGTTTCCAAATATGTAAATGTACAACTAAATTTATGAAAATATTAAAAATTATCTGATCTCGATACATAGTGTATTAAACTTTTGTCCTTAATATATGTTTATTCAATATTTGACCATTCTTAACTTTTTCAAAGAGCAACAAAAAACATTTAATTGTGAAAACAATGATAGTCAAGCGAAAAAACAATTAAAGATGCGTAAATTAATGTAAAATTTAATTTAAAAATAGTTAAATATGAAATCACGTTACGGTTTTCAATTATTAGGTAAAGAATAAGAGTTTCAAAAACAAGAGTTTACACGAAATAATGCTCTTTATAAATTTTATTGGACAGCTGATACATTGTAATTTTCAACGAATCATCGATGATGCGAGAAATTTACAAAAAATTATAAAGAAGTAACAATTATTGAAAAACAGTTGACAATGATTGTGTTAACTATTGATAATAATTTATATATATATATATATATATAAGTCGTACTTAAAGAGAGATTCATTTGCAAATCACATTTTTCCCGAAAACTATAGTAGCAAATATTGATGCACTGGTAGTCGGCACACGAACGAAATTCGACATCGGCATTATAACGATATCGGAAACATCATCTGAAAAAGAAAAATATCTTTTACTAAGATTATAAGAAATTTTTCTATATCAAATACTCAAATAGAACCATGTGTAGTGCTCAATTTGAATGTATTTCTATAACATTCGAAAAATCAATATATATTAATTTACGTTTATCATATCCTAAATCTGCAATTTCTTAAAATGCACAAAGTCAAATTAAAACTTAAATTTTATGTTTAATTAAATGTAAACATAAATCCTAACGATGTAAAATTATTATAGTTTCCAAATATGTAAATGTGCAACTAAATTTATGAAAATATTTAAAATTATCTGATCTCGATACATAGTGTATTGAACTTTTGTCCTAAATATATGTTTATTCAATATTTCAACATTCTAATTTTTTTAAAAAGCAAAAAAAAAACATATGAATGTGTAGTGCTCAATTTTAATGTATTTCTATAACATTCGAATGATCAATATATATTAATTAACTATTACCATATCATTAATCAGCACTTCCTTAAATAGAACAAAGTCAAATTAAAACTTAAATTTTATGTTTAATTAAATGTAAACATAAATCCTAACGATGTAAAATTATTATAGTTTCCAAATATGTAAATGTACAACTAAATTTATGAAAACATTAAAAATTATCTGATCTCGATACATAGTGTATTAAACTTTTGTCCTAAATATATGTTTATTCAATATTTGAACATTCTAATTTTTTCAAAAAGCAAAAAAAAATCATATGAATGTGTAGTGCTCAATTTTAATGTATTTCTAAAACATTCGAATGATCAATATATATTAATTTACTATTACCATATCATTAATCAGCACTTCCTTAAATAGTACAAAGTCAAATTAAAACTTAAATTTTATGTTTAATTAAATGTACACATAAATCCTAACGATGTAAAATTATTATAGTTTCCAAATATGTAAATGTACAACTAAATTTATGAAAATATTAAAAATTATCTGATCTCGATACATAGTGTATTAAACTTTTGTCCTAAATATATGTTTATTCAATATTTGAACATTCTAATTTTTTCAAAAAGCAAAAAAAAATCATATGAATGTGGGCACAATGATATTCAAGGTAAAAATCATTTGAAGATGCGTTAATTAATATAAAATTGTATATATAAATAGTTAAATACAAATGGATTTTACGGTTATCTAATATAAGTTAAAAAATAAGAGTTTTAATAACAAGAGTTTACACGAAATTATGCTTTTAAAAATTTGAGTGGACAGCTGTTACTTTGTAATTTTTAAACGAAGCATCGATGATGCGAGAGTATTTACAAATAATTATAAATAAGTAACAATTATTAAAAAACTATTGCCAATGATTGTGTAAACTATTGATAATAATTTATATATATAAGTCGTACTTAAAGAGAGATTCATTTGCAAATCACATTTTTCCCGAAAACTATAGTAGCAAATATTGATGCACTGGTAGTCGGTACACGAACGAAATTCGACATCAGCATTATAACGATATCGGAAACATCATCTGAAAAAGAAAAATAACTCTTATAAAGATTATAAGAAATTTTTCTATATCAAATACTCAAATAGAACCATGTGTAGTGCTCAATTTGAATGTATTTCTATAACATTCGAATGATCAATATATATTAATTTACGTTTATCATATCCTAAATCTGCAATTTCTTAAAATGCACAAAGTCAAATTAAAACTTAAATTTTATGTTTAATTAAATGTACACATAAATCCTAACGATGTAAAATTATTATAGTTTCCAAATATGTAAATGTACATCGAAATTTAGGAAAATATTCAGAATTATGTGATCTCGATACATAGTGTATTTAACTGATGTCCTAAATTAATGTTTATTCAATATTTGACCATTCTTAACTTTTTCAAAGAGCAACAAAAAACATTTAATTGTGAAAACAATGATAGTCAAGCGAAAAAACAATTAAAGATGCGTAAATTAATGTAAAATTTAATTTAAAAATAGTTAAATATGAAATCACGTTACGGTTTTCAATTATTAGGTAAAGAATAAGAGTTTCAAAAACAAGAGTTTACACGAAATAATGCTCTTTATAAATTTTATTGGACAGCTGATACATTGTAATTTTCAACGAATCATCGATGATGCGAGAAATTTACAAAAAATTATAAAGAAGTAACAATTATTGAAAAACAGTTGACAATGATTGTGTTAACTATTGATAATAATTTATATATATATATATATAAGTCGTACTTAAAGAGAGATTCATTTGCAAATCACATTTTTCCCGAAAACTATAGTAGCAAATATTGATGCACTGGTAGTCGGCACACGAACGAAATTCGACATCGGCATTATAACGATATCGGAAACATCATCTGAAAAAGAAAAATATCTTTTATTAAGATTATAAGAAATTTTTCTATATCAAATACTCAAATAGAACCATGTGTAGTGCTCAATTTGAATGTATTTCTATAACAATCGAAAAATCAATATATATTAATTTACGTTTATCATATCCTAAATCTGCAATTTCTTAAAATGCACAAAGTCAAATTAAAACTTAAATTTTATGTTTAATTAAATGTACACATAAATCCTAACGATGTAAAATTATTATAGTTTCCAAATATGTAAATGTACAACTAAATTTATGAAAATATTAAAAATTATCTGATCTCGATACATAGTGTATTAAACTTTTGTCCTAAATATATGTTTATTCAATATTTGAACATTCTAATTTTTTCAAAAAGCAAAAAAAAATCATATGAATGTGGGAACAATGATATTCAAGGTAAAAATCATTTGAAGATGCGTTAATTAATATAAAATTGTATATATAAATAGTTAAATACAAATGGATTTTACGGTTATCTAATATAAGTTAAAAAATAAGAGTTTCAATAACAAGAGTTTACACGAAATTATGCTTTTAAAAATTTGAGTGGACAGCTGTTACTTTGTAATTTTTAAACGAAGCATCGATGATGCGAGATTATTTACAAATAATTATAAATAACAATTATTAAAAAACTATTGACAATGATTGTGTAAACTATTGATATTAATATATATATATATAAGTCGTACTTAAAGAGAGATTCATTTGCAAATCACATTTTTCCCGAAAATTATAGTAGCAAATATTGATGCACTGGTAGTCGGCACACGAACGAAATTCGACATCGGCATTATAACGATATCGGAAACATCATCTGAAAAAGAAAAATATCTTTTATTAAGATTATAAGAAATTTTTCTATATCAAATACTCAAATAGAACCATGTGTAGTGCTCAATTTGAATGTATTTCTATAACATTCGAATGATCAATATATATTAATTTACGTTTATCATATCCTAAATCTGCAATTTCTTAAAATGCACAAAGTCAAATTAAAACTTAAATTTTATGTTTAATTAAATGTACACATAAATCCTAACGATGTAAAATTATTATAGTTTCCAAATATGTAAATGTACAACTAAATTTATGAAAATATTAAAAATTATCTGATCTCGATACATAGTGTATTAAACTTTTGTCCTAAATATATGTTTATTCAATATTTGAACATTCTAATTTTTTCAAAAAGCAAAAAAAAAACATATGAATGTGTAGTGCTCAATTTTAATGTATTTCTAAAACATTCGAATGATCAATATATATTAATTTACGTTTATCATATCCTAAATCTGCAATTTCTTAAAATGCACAAAGTCAAATTAAAACTTAAATTTTATGTTTAATTAAATGTACACATAAATCCTAACGATGTAAAATTATTATAGTTTCCAAATATGTAAATGTACAACTAAATTTATGAAAATATTAAAAATTATCTGATCTCGATACATAGTGTATTAAACTTTTGTCCTAAATATATGTTTATTCAATATTTGAACATTCTAATTTTTTCAAAAAGCAAAAAAAAATCATATGAATGTGGGAACAATGATATTCAAGGTAAAAATCATTTGAAGATGCGTTAATTAATATAAAATTGTATATATAAATAGTTAAATACAAATGGATTTTACGGTTATCTAATATAAGTTAAAAATAAGAGTTTCAATAACAAGAGTTTACACGAAATTATGCTTTTAAAAATTTGAGTGGACAGCTGTTACTTTGTAATTTTTAAACGAAGCATCGATGATGCGAGAGTATTTACAAATAATTATAAATAAGTAACAATTATTAAAAAACTATTGCCAATGATTGTGTAAACTATTGATAATAATTTATATATATAAGTCGTACTTAAAGAGAGATTCATTTGCAAATCACATTTTTCCCGAAAACTATAGTAGCAAATATTGATGCACTGGTAGTCGGTACACGAACGAAATTCGACATCAGCATTATAACGATATCGGAAACATCATCT
>JASXSY010002981.1:0-15409 GCA_034509805.1 Sipha maydis
GGTAAGTTTGTAATTTTAAGTATTTTTTAGTATTATTTTCTGTGGATAATCATATATTAATAAATTCATTAATGTTTAAACTATTTGTAGTTTTACTAAATTTGGTTATTAGACAAATTTTCAAAATCACAAACAAAATCATTAAATCAACCCGATTAATTAATACATATTATTTTTCATATATTTTCAGACCAATCCTGCAGTACGAAATGCTGTAAAAACAGTAAGTTTTTCCTTGCATATAAAAAAAAAAAAACCGGTTGTTAAATATTATTATATAGGTTAAAGAACGAGGTAGAGATGTACGGTCAGCTTATAAAGACTTTCGATCAAAACTTCATGTTCAGAATAAAAATCCTCGAACTAAAATTAGTACTCAACCTAATTCTGCCCCGAGCTCGCCTTCTGTGCAGAGGAGATCATCGAGGCCACATACAACTGCTTTCATCACTGCATCTGCTAGCTATCGTAAAGAAACTTCTAATGGTATACAAAGGTTCACTAATGCACAAAAGTTGGTATATTTTCATGACAATTACATTTTGTAGTGTAGTTGTGTCAAATTTCTATAACATTTTTCTTTTAATAGTTTACTGAAAGATGTTCCATGTTCTCCACCACCCCAACTCAACATGGATTTAATGGAAGATTTAAAAGATGTTATATTTAGAAATTTTCCTAGAAATAATACACCTAATTCCCTATTGGTATGCTAATGAATTTATTTGTACTTATTTATAAACTATTAATCCTAATTAAAGGTATTATTTTTATTTAGAACTTTGATACAGCTAGTACTGGCCATGACTGGCAGGACTCTGTCAGTTCAAACTACATGACAGATGATGACATTTTTAATACATCATTTGGGTCAGCACCAGCTGAATGTCCAATGGAAACAAAGGATTTGATTAGATTAGATTCAACATCAAGTATTGATGATTTTGATCCTTTGAAAAGTCCAGTTAACAATAATGGTTTGATACCAGGAGTAGGTCTTACTAATCCACTGTATCAGTATTTTGTTCCATCAAACAAAACCCAATCAGAAACTAAAAATAATAATGATTTGCTTAATGAATATGGTTTGAATTTTGATTCATTAAGTCTTACGGAACAACCAGGTCCATCCATGTCCCCAAGTCAACCTTCTGGACCACCATTACCTCCAAAACCAGCCAATTTCAAGTCAAATTGGACAAAATTTGAATGATACTCTCGTCAGATTTAGGGTACATAGTTTTATAATAATTATTGTGATAAAATATTTTACTCTGCAATCACACTATTTTTAAATTAGTGGTTACCACATTTATAAATGTACAAAATTTTCCATGTTATAATTATTTTTTGGAAATATTTTTATGTATTCATATTATTTTTAACACCATATTTAAAAAAATGGACCAGAATTTTGCATCTGATATTGATTATTTAATGCTCATTAATTTAGTCATATATAATTTTATATATCTTAAATCATTTGTACGTTATAATATTATTACTCATTATTTTTCTTTTTTGTTGAATAATAAATAAAATAAATAAAAATATATAACTAGTAGTTTGATAATATAACCTCAAATTAAAATTATTATTGAAAGTCAAGACTTATGAGTAGTTTTTAAATTTAAGTAGTAACATTGTTTTAAAATTATAGATATTTTTTACATGTTAAAATACTAATTGGAAAATACCATTATTTGCAGAGTATAGTTATATTTAAATACAAAATTCAGTTTTTATTGTGGTGGTTAAATCTCCCATTCAGCTATTGACTTTGCTATAAAGTGCTGGACTCTGGTCATTAATAGATGGGAACAATTGATTTTTAAATAAATTTTGACAACAGTATTCAAAATCAGAATAAGACTGATTATTTGAATTGTGAAATTATCCGTATCCATGAGCAGATAATATCTACCAACAAAGGCCAGAACACTGCAATTCTTCTTAATGTGAATGAAGTTATGATTTGTGATATGATGTGAATTTTAATAAAGGTCATAATGGTTTTTACTGTATTCTAAAGGCCGCGTACACACTAGAGAGTGGTGAACGTTGACGAAAATAAATCAAGTACAGGAATTTTAATGGAGTTGTCTTTTGACTCAACTGACTTTGAGTGTTGGGCATTAGTGATGTGCGGTATCTAATGTGATGTTTACTTTTTAAGTTGTTTTTAATTATGTGTGGAGTCATCAAGTGTTACAATGTATTAAACGTAATTCGAAACATACCATGAGCTCAAAAATGAATTTTTCAATCAAATAACGAGATCTCTTGATATTTAAAATGCAATGGAATGATAGACATCCTGACTACAAAAAAAACAGATAAAATTAATAAAATGTGGGATGAAGTCCAAAAAGCGGTTGATTTTTCAGGTAAAAAAATAAATTAAAGATTTCGCAAAAATTAATTTTGTAATAATAAGACATAGACATTTTGAGAAGAGTACCATAATGTTGACCAACAAAATGGTGACTACAGGACTACTTAATATTATACATAAATGCTCATCGCTAGCTGTTGATATACACACTCCACCACTTAACACTTGCCACTCATTGCTTACCATTTTCCAATGTGCAAGCGACCTAAAGAGGATTGTTGGTAGTGTTTAATAAAATAATTCAATATAGATAATTTGAAGATTATGCAATACAAAGGTAAAAAAAGTTTATGCAGGCAAGACTTGTGACTGTATGTGTAGTGAATTATTGTTAGTGTGTATGAGGATGTTTGCATAACATTACTACTACTACTACTACTACTACTTACTCTATTCCTTATATGTCAACCAATGAATAACTGTAATAACATTGCTTACAGTAAATTATAACTACAGTTATAATAGTTATATAATAATAATAATGTTTAAAAAACAATAATATTCTCTTTTGCATTATATATTATTATTGTTCACCTCTCCTCAACATATATTTTTTTACACATCAACATTTTGTAATTTTTTATACCTAATGCCAAAATTGTCAATGTTTGTTTATACTTTGGAAATTTATTTATTACAAAAATATGTGTTTTTTAAATAGGTTATAATGTAAACACTATAAAGGATTTTAGATATTGAATAATCCATGTTATATTTATTAATTTAGCATGCATATTAAAAAAAAAAAAAACTATATATATTATGGTGCTTGTAAACCAGATCTTATATCATTATAATCTTAACCTTAATCTATAATATAAATGTTTTTAATTTTTGAATTGATACTAAAGATTCCATAAACAATTTTATGCTTTGAGGTTCAATAATCATTAATAATTCACATATATTCTCACTTAAATGTCCATTTCAAAACAATTATTAGTTAATTTTTTTCTAATGGTACATGCGAGCAAATAATAATAATAATAATATAACAATATTTGCTATATATTTTAGCATAGAATTATAATATACCATTTTTTATAATATAAAAATACTATTTTTACTAATTAATCAATTACAATAAGTGTACCCAATATATTCTTGTTTATAACCCATACTGAACAGTTTATATTTTTTGCGTCAAGTATAGAGATTACAATTCCGACCCAATTTTATGATCCCGGGATCACGGGATATTTAGCTATTAATCTCGGGATCCCGGGATTATCCCGAAATTTAATAAGAAAATATTTAAAAGAATTATGCACAATTTCGTTTTATTTAAATATTTGTATTATTATACATAAGAATAGATATTAGTTAATAAAGTTTATATTAGTTAAATAAGTTTATAAATATACAATGGTTCTAATTATTTTGAAAATATGAACGCAGGAATAGTAGGGCGTCTAATGTTCCGTCTCCCAGTCTGCTTCTTAGCTTGTTTCCAATACAGGCTGCTACTGAGGATGCACGTTCGGACTTGATACTTGTAGGAGGAATAGACATTAAGTACTTAAATGCTAGCTTTAAGTGATGCCCGCGAGTTCCTCCATTTTCAAATAAATTCATCTCTTTTTTGATTATTTTTATCAAATCTGTTTCTTTTTGTGTTATAGGATCAATTGTTCTTTTACTTTTTCCTATTTCAAGCTCCAACTTTT
This sequence comes from Sipha maydis, assembly GCA_034509805.1. Lineage (NCBI taxonomy): Eukaryota > Metazoa > Arthropoda > Insecta > Hemiptera > Aphididae > Sipha > Sipha maydis. The sequence continues at coordinate 4,063 of JASXSY010002981.1, forward strand.
CTTTCAATGTCAATTGAGTGAGTGTAATAGATTCACTTTCTGTTTGTTCAAAACAATGTTGTTCTTCATCATTAGGTATCATTAAGCGTTCATTATAATGTATCCTTTCAATTAATTTTATTATTTGTTTTCTAATAAAATCATTTTTAGGGATTAAAAATATATCTTTCAAATATGTAATTTTATCATAGTCATCATGAGGATTCTATAAATAACACATGAAATAATATAATCTAATCTTAAAAACACGTTAATTCATAATTCATAATTCATAATCGGGAAATTGAATTATATAGTGCTGTTACACATTCCCGGGATTTATTTATACTGGTCCCGGTATTCTCAGTACCTAAAAGTAGCCGGGATCTCAAGTACTTGGTAAATAAATATAATGTAAACTCGTTGTTGCTTCGTTTGTGTATAAAAACAGTCATTATTCTTACTTTCACCAATCATTCTACTATTTACAAAAGCATTAAATGAAAGGTTTTTTCATCTCTAAAAAATGTAGTCATATTTATGCACTACTATGGGTGATAAAAGACTAAACGATATAGTGGCATTTATCATTGAAAAAAAGAATACACTTTTAAATATAAAAATCATCAATATCTATTAATTTAAAGTTCTCGTTTTATCAATTATGTTGGTTTTTATTAATTTATATTATACACCAAGTGTGTTTATTTATTGAATAATTGAATATATCAAGGATGGGCAATAAGAATTATGAAAAAATAATAGGAATTCATTATAACGTTTATTTGATATTAATCAGTTTACATTTTAAAATTTTTATTTTCAAATCTGAATTATTAATGTTCGAAAATTCTTAAATATTAAAAATATTAAAATCAAATATAGATACATTAGTAGGGAAGCGAAATTGAGAAAAGTGGACCAAACAATTTTAATTAGACATGATTTTCAATTCATATTAGTTATCAAAATTCTTATTGCATTACTAATTTGATTAGGATAATTTATCAATAAATTGGTATTTTCTAGCTAAAATTACAAACAGTAATAATTCCCATAAGGAAAAATAATTAATTATAAGGTGTTATAATAAAATGTAATTGTAAATATCCAATTAAAATTACAATAATTTATTGAAATTAATAAAGAATGTGTTTAAATATATGAAATAAAACCATTAACCTTAGAAATGTAGAAAAATGAGAAGTAGAAAAATGGCTTTATCTGATATCTATTATTAAGCATCCATTATTTTTAGTACTCCAATTGCTTCAGCAAGTCTATCCAATTCGTTCTGCGACTGCTTAAGTTTTTCTTTATTTGCATTTTTTATATCTTCAGGAACTTTTATTTCGTAGTCTGCAACACTCATTGCTTTATTTAGTTTTTCCACAGTTAGAGTTAAAGAATCACTTTTTTTTTTTAATTTTTCCACCTCTTTAACAGTGTCGATTAAGCCCTAGTTAAAAATTAAATTTTAAATATATCTTAATAAAATACATGATTTGTACCAAATTTTTAAAATAGTTTACCTTCAGCAAAAGATGTACTTGGCATTTATCAGATACAGATAGAATAGCACATCCAGTCGGCATAGAAGATGTATCTGCAAGTTCTACTTTACTGCAATTAGCAAATGTAGCTATCTCTAATTTAAACTTTGTCACAGTTTCTAATGTTTTTTGTTCACTACACATAATATATGTTTCAGTTTTTGAACTCTTAGGAACATTATAATCTGATAAAGCTGATCGAATACTATGTACAACTTTTTGAATAAATTCAACTTCATTTTCAATTTCTAAATTTCGCCAAGAACATTTGATCTAAATGATAATATAATTTATTATTATTAAATATTTATGAAATTTAATAAAATACATAATATAATAATAAACATAACATTTGATTAATATCAACATTATTTTACTTACCGGTATGGGATATGAAGCAACACATATACTTGGATATCTAGTAGTATCAGAATGAGGCAATCTTTGGTAAAGTTCTTCGGTAATAAATGGCATAAATGGAGATAATAATCGCAAACCAATATCCAAACAATTAAATAAAACATTCTGAGCGATTTGAATTTTAGTCTCATCATTAGATGCAAATACTGGTTTAAGTGATTCCTAAAATTAATATTCACAATATTATATTATTACTTAAAAAAAAATTAAAATAAATTGTTGTAACTTACCAAGTAAACATCACATAAATCATATAACCAAAAGTTATAGCACGCGGTTGTAGCACCATTAAGTTCATAATTCTCAAATGATGTATTACATAATTCCACAGCTAGTGCTAAGCGACTTAAAATCCAAGTATCCATGTTATCCAAGTTTTTGTTCTAATAGATATTAGGATTATTTTAAGAAATTGATAAATAAATGTATTTATAGTCTTAAAAAATAAATTACTTGTGATAATGGTGAAGGTACAAATTCTTTTTTAAAATACATGAGTGCAAACTTTATAGCATTCCAAAGTTTATTGCAGAAGAAACGGTAACCTTGTACACGAAGAATACTCAAATTTATATCATGTCCTATAAAAGAATAAAATATTTAAAATTATGATTTGTTAAATTTGAATATTTTATAAATGTACCTTGAGACATGTATGAACATAAAGCGAAACGTAATGCATCTGTTCCACATTCTGGAATTCCATTAGGATAATCTTGTTTCTGTCCAGCTTTGGCTTTTTCTATTTCTTTTGTATCCAAATTACTATCAAAGAGTTGCTTGTTTAACTCCTCCAAAGATATACCTTTAATAACATCTATTGGATCAACAACATTACCCAATGATTTACTCATTTTACGACCATGAGCATCACGTACAATAGAATGCAAGAATATTGTCCTATTAATAAACATCATTATAAAATACAAAAAAAAAATCAAAATAAAATTTAACTTTTTTATTAGGTATATTATGGACATTCTTTAAACTTCATAATTCAATTTTTTAGATCACTATTAGCAAGTATGTACATAATGAATAAAACTTTTACTTACTTAAATGGTAAGCAACCCATTAAACGCTGAGAAAAGAAAACCATTCGAGCTACCCAAAAGAATAAAATATCATAACCAGTTTCTAGTAGAGTTCCAGGAAAAAACAACTTTAAATCATTAGTCTAAAATAAATAAAACAATATTAGTTAAATTTGCCATAAAAAAAAAATATATATTAATTGTATACTTGATCGGGCCATCCAAATATAGAGAAAGGAAACAGAGCTGATGAAAACCAAGTGTCTAAGACATCTTCATCTTGTTTAAGTGTAATATTTTCTTTTGGAACATTAAATTTTTTTATTGCTTTTTGTAATGCTTCTTCTTCAGAATATGCACTCACCCAACAATCATCTTCATTAAGCTAAATAAATATATTAATTTAAATATTATAATTATAATTGTTTTCATTTTTACTTTTTAACATACTGAATTTTGAGATTGATTAACAAAAGTAATAAAATATGCAGGAATTCGATGACCCCACCAAAGTTGTCTTGATATACACCAATCCCTAAAATATAAATGATTAAAGGATTGTAGCTAATTATTATTTTAACAACTACCTAATATTTTCCATCCAATGAAACCAAGTCTTATTGTGTTGAGATGGTACAATTTTAAGTTCACCATTTTTGACAGCTTCCAATGCTTGTTTAGCCATTTGGTCACAACGAATGTACCATTGTGGTTTAATGAGTGGTTCCACAACATCTTTAGATCGGCTACAAATAGGTACAACCATTGGATTATCAACTGTTTCACAATAAAGATTCTTTTGTTTCAACTCTTCTAAAATAACTTTACGAGCTTCAAATCTTTTTAATCCCTTTAAAAAAAAATTAAATTTGATAAAATCTAACCCAAGAAAATAGTTTGATTTATTTTAAACAACTTACATTAAACTGCTTACAATCACTAATAACTATACCATCATCATTGAATATTGTTAAAAATGGTAGATTTAGACGTTTACCTACTTCATAGTCATTTGGATCATGAGCAGGAGTTATTTTTACTGCACCTAAAAATAATTATAATAATAAAATATATTTAAATTGTATTATCATTATAAAAATAGCTTGTTAACAATAAAACATTTAAAAACTCACCAGTTCCAAAATCTTTTTCAACAAAATCATCACAAACTATAGGCAATTTCCTATCACAAAATGGATGTTGCACAAACTTGCCATGTAAATGTTTATATCTAGAATCAGATGGATGAACAGCTATAGCTGTATCTCCTAACATAGTTTCAATCCTAGTTGTAGCAACGATAATTTTTTCATCTTCTCCAATGACTTCATAAGCAAAAGATACCAAAACACCAAATTCAACTTTTTCTGTATAACCAGGTATAGATAAGAAAGTTCGACCAGGTAGTTCAATTTTGTCTACCTATAAATTAGTAAGAATTAATTGAATTTCAAATAAAATTATATTTAAATCAATATTTATAATTAACTATTTGTATATTTATAGAATATCAACTAACCTCAATATCAGAAATTGCACTCTTTAAAGCACATGACCAATTTACTAAGCGATTGCTTCTATATATATCACCACTTTCATGTAAACGTATAAAAGCTTCTGTGACTGCTCGACTAAGTTTTGGGTCCATAGTGAAACAAGCACGATCCCAGTCCAAAGAGGACCCTAACAACTTTAGCTGGAAATATATACGATCACCTTTCCTAGAATATATTTAAACTTAAAAATTATAAAAGATTTAACTTTAAATTATTACTTACTCTTTTTTCCAATCCCATATTTTTCCAATAAATTTTTCACGTCCAATATCATGTCTAGTTTTTTTTTCTTCGCGCCATAATTTTTTTTCAACAACTACCTGAGTTGCAATTCCAGCATGATCACATCCAGGATTCCATAGTGTGGTTTTTCCATTCATCCGATTCCTAATTAATATTTAACACAATGTTATTTTTACATTTGTTAGAAAATATAGCCTTTAGTAGAGGAATAAATCTTATTATATATATATATATATATATATATATATATATATATATATATATATATATATATATATATATATTAATATTTTACCATATGTTTGTATAGGGTTTAACAAAATTAATCTCTAAATTATTAATAGCACAACCTCCTACTCGAAAAAAAATTGTGTCCTCTACAGCTCTTTAGGGTTTATAATAGTTAAAAGCAAAACATTTACCAACGAGTAATTGCATCTTCTACTGCATTAGTAAGAGCATGTCCTAAATGTAATGATCCAGTTACATTAGGAGGAGGAATAATCATAACAAATTTTCCTTTTGGATTGTCTTCTAGTAAATTTTTCTAAAATAGTACAAGTATATTATTATTATTACTATAACTAAATAGATGCTACAAAATAAGTTTAAGTTTTAGAGAAGTGATTAAATCTATAAGAACAATTATTTCTATTTTAAATAACTAAGTACCCATGTTTTACAATTAGATAATTAAAAAATAAATTTCATTATTATAATGATAATAAAAATAAATAAAGTTTACCCCATATTCTGGTTTAAAGAATCCTTCTTTTTCCCACCAGCTGTACCATGCAGCTTCAACGTATCTAGGACTGTATGAATCAGGCATTGAACACGCAGTATCTTTTTTATCTCCTGGTTTAGTATTTTGTTCATATAACGCTACTCCTTTTTCTTTCTTTGTTGGTTCCTTTTTTTCTTTTTTCTTAAAAGATAATTTTTAATAATTTCATGAGAAATAATGGCTATTATAATTTTATAAGTATACAATTGAACATTTATAAATCAGTTATTAATATTATAAGTCATTAAGCAACTGTATAACATGGAAAATAGTAATTTTAAGTAAGAGAGCATACTTCTTCTTTTGGTGCTTTTTGTTTCTGATCTACTTTTTGCTTAAACTTTTCCAATTTAGCCAATTTTTTAGCTTCTTTTTCCAACTGCTTGGCTGTTTTTACTGGTAGCTCTTCCATTGTAATTTAATAACAATTATGCGTTAATTATAGGACTAAAAATCAATATTTAACAATTAACCTTAATTATGAAGGGTTTTAGTCTATTAACTACGGTAATTTAAAAATGAGCCTATTCCCAAGAATCACGTTATCAATGAATGGTGATCATGCCACACGGCAAGATCTTTCACATTTTTTAAGATACAATTTATAAAAAAAAACACGATTTTATCATTATTTGTGTACATGAGATTGGTCACATTGGTTGTACAGCTATTGCACATATTCTAAAACAGTGTGTTCGAAATGTCTATACATTTTGATTTTACCATAATCATATAAAGAATATTTTTGTTATAGTGGATTTTACCGATTTTTGTTTTGAAGGTGGGCAGGGCCGACGAGAGCTTTTGAGGGCCTTTGGGCTGATCGGTTTCAGGTCCCTTTACACTGATTTAGCCAAGATATACATACTTTAGTACAATAAAAATAATAAAATTTGCATCTTATGCTACGGCGAATGAGATTATAAAATTACTTTGAATAAAAAGCTGAGACGACGGGCCCTTTCGGAGGTACGGGCTCCGGGGCTCTAGCCCTCAGTGCCCTACCCTCTCGTCGGCCCTAAAGGCGGGTTCATCGTGTCATTTATAATGATCATTATAATTGATTCGTCAAAACTTAACAAGTTATGAATGTGCAAAGACTTGTTTTAACATAACTGATTCATCAAAATTGATTATCATTCATTTAATAGAACTATTTTAGATTCTGAACGGAGTGATGGAATCTATTGGTTTTATGTGTGTTTTTTTTTTTTTTTTTTGTGTCTGACAACACCTTTTTTGGCAGTAAAAATGCTTCGATTTGCTTATGTAGCAACTTTTCTGAAAGGAAAGTGAATCTAGTTGGTACATAGGGGGGTCAAAAATAAAAAATTTTCAATATTTTTTAAATGCGACGGGAAAAACCCTTAAAAAATAAGGGAAAAACGGGAGTTTTTACGCAAAACCAGTTTTCGACAAAATCAAATTTTTTATTTTGCTATAACTCAAAAACTAATCGATGTAAATACTTGAAATTTTCACCAAATGTTAAGATTAGCGTTCTCTATACACCGTGAAATTTTCAATTTTTTTAAAATAACGATAAAATTTTTTTGGCCGGCCAGAAAATCTTGAAAATTTAATACAAGGTTTCATATAAGTTGTTCCTTAACTGATAAAAAAAAATCTAAAATCGTAAGTCACAATTTTTTTTTATAAGTGCTCAAAGTTCCAATTTATACGAAATATGTAAAAATTGCGAAAATTTGCAAGTTATTTTGTAGATAAAAATTCATAAAATTTTTTCTGTTTATACTTAAGGTTCAAAATTTTAACACCAGGTTATCTATTAGCTACTCTTCAAAATTCTTTAAAAAAATTTCTACCAGACTTAGAGGAAACTTTATGACTGTTTGAAATTTAAATATTTACGAAATTGCATAAAATAGCGATTTATCAAACGGTTTTAAATATTTGTTATAATTCAAAAAGTATAAGTCGCAGATTTTTTAAATTTCCACCAGCTTTTAAGATTGGCATTTCCTTTATGACATATTTTTTTCAAAATATTATATTGATTTTTAAGCCACTTATAGGCATTTAAAATATTCGATTTTTTTATATTTTATTTTTATAATCGGTGATAAAAAAAATTTGGCTCGTACAAAATACTTGAAAATTTAATAGAAGATTCCACAGAAGTAGTTCTTAATGTCATTAAAAAATTATTAAAATCCATAGGCACAATTTTTTTTTATAAGCGTTTGAACAGCGAATATTGACATAAAATTACATGTAAAATATAATATAATGTATAATATTCTAGACTGACAAACTATGTTGCTGTATGCAACTGCCAACCCATCCTTATTGAAAAATATATTTATCGTTTCAAAATAAAATATACTTTTTACAATATTTATAAATAACAATGTATTATATCCTAGACAAATATATTAACTCCATTCAGAATCATTATTTGTATACAATGATATCTATCATTGCATTCAAATTTAACAAATCCATTGTAATAATGACCTATCCTATAAATGAGGTGCACTCCACCCCCAACTGTACAGCAGAGCGAGGCCCATCCGGTTCTTTTTTATATTACTGAGGTAAGCTCTACTTATGGTATACCCACCCACTCGCCAAAAAATCATAATTAAACAGCAAGTATTGTTTACCTGTTAACTATGAGTATTTACAATATTTTTTTTTTACAAAAAAATTTTTGAATTTATTAACCTATTGAATTACCATTTTGAAGGTAATTTCTTTAAAATATTTTCTAATAATTGTTAATTTTCTAAATTGTCTATTCTTTGTGTAAATTTGAAGTTACAGTCAAATAATGCTTCATATTTAATATTTGTTCATATTTATTACTGGATAAAAAACAAATAGTAATTCTTGGTTTTTAAAATTTTTATTCAATTTGGTATAAAAAGATTTTGACATCTTTAAACACATGTTAACAGAACGATTAACACTATTTTACTTGTTTTTTCAAAATAACTGATTCTCATAATTTTAGACACTGTGCAGCGATAACCGCTTCAAGAGCAGTCATACCCAAGGCTGGATTAAGGGGGGGTCTAGCCGGGGCGGAATGGGGCCCTCTCGAGTACCCAAGTGAAAGGGGCCCAAACAATTTTAAGCTTTGTAAAGCATGTTTTGTCAAAAGGGCCCATATAAAATTCCAGCCCCCGGGCCCAATAGGTGCTTAATCCGGCCTTGGTCATACCGCACGAGTTGCGCAGCTATTCATGTTTTAATTTTCAAAATTCAACATATTGTGAATATTTTTTTAATTGGGACACTGAAAAATAATTCAGTTTCCCTGGCTAAGTACATTTCACGCACTTCATTTTTATTAATTGACATAACGTATTTTATGATGGCTTCTATGATTTGTTCTTCTTCTACTTATTGTAAAAGAAGTAGTTTCAAGATAAATGTTTGCTTTTTTGGGACATGGTTAAACTAAAATGGTATTATTTTAAAATACACTTATACACGCATCTGAAGACACGTATAAAGAATCATTATATTGTGCGGCTAAATAAATGATTGCGCAACTAAAATTCAAATCGCGCCGTTTTGATTTTTTTTTTGTAATGAAAGCTTCCACTTCTTGGTCATAAATCTGAATTAATTATTGCTTAAAGAGAATAAATTAACTTATTTCTTTCCAAATTATTTAATATTTAATTATTTCCATCAAATACAGAATTGATACAAAAAAATTATTAAAAATGTTGCATTTTGGTTTTAATATTTAATCTTTACGAAGTTGAACAACACCAGACTTGATTCCATCTTTCTTAATTATATTATATACTACTTCATCTCCAGTGTATATATCACGTTCTCCAGCAGCAGTAAATGCATCTTTTACCAAGTTTAGTGCTTCTTCTTCAGATACAGGGTTATCAACTGTTCGTTTTCCCAACTAACAGAAGAAAAAAAAAATGTAAATAAAATAAATAAGTCTATTTTATATTGAATATAAAAAAGCCATTTGAGATAATTTTTTTTTTTAAAAGTTTTCTGATAAAACAAATAAGAAAAATTGCAACTTTTTTTTATACTATTTTTTTAGTTTTTATTTGAATTCTATGAATCGACAAGTTGTAATACTATATATATGTTACGGGCAATGTGGAATACCAGGCAATGTGTACATCGCCTGGTCAATGTGGACCACAATAAGGCACCCCCTATTTTCGTGCTGGAAGGATGTTGGAGGAGGGAGGGGCGGATGAAAATAAACATATTAATCATATTATTGTTTTATCGTTTGGTATTGTACAATTTGTAGTGGTTAACAACAACTCTTAAATGTGAGCTACATTCAGGCTTCTGTATATTGCGTAATGTCATTATCTGTTAAACCAAGGAATTCTACAGCATTCTTTTAAAAATAGATTTTAGAGAATATCCTATAATAAAGTTCAGCTAAATTTTCACCAATAAATCGACAATACAAGATACTATACATAAAAAAAAACATTTAACAATTTACCGCCCCCAAAATTCTACAAGGAGGAGGGCACTTTTCCACCCTGGCTCCTCTTTAAATACAGCCCTGCGTGTATATTTGTAGTAAGATATTTAAAAAATAAGTCAACACTGATAGCACTGATTAAGACATTTTTTTAATGCATTACCAATTAAAATTAATTTATATTTATTGACAACAAAATAGCTTATAACTTAATGATTAGAATATTAAATATGCTGATTTATTTTAGGTATATTAATTAACATAAATTGTTTAACTAATAACCACTTGTACGGTTTTCGGTATTACTTTTTTATGTAATAAGTAAGTCCTAATTTAATAACCAGAAGTAATATATTTTTAAGTATGCCTAGTATAAAATATATTCTAATTTGATTTAAATTAAGATTATTTTATTTATAATTTTAACAAATTTACATGTATATTAGATTCGACTGACTAAAATTAGTTGCTCCGCATGAGTGATTATAGGTTACATAGGGGCGTAAATAAAAATTATTTTAGGGGATTCAATATTCTTACTACTAAGTATTTCAAATGTATTTATTTCATAAGATAATAATTTTGGTAATAACTAATTTTACAGTAGGTACTATATGGATAATAGAAATAATTATAAAATAGATAATTGGTACTAAAATATACAAATATTTTCATAAAACATTTATTTATAAGTTAAAATTTTTTTACTTACCCAACTATCTAAAAATGGTTGCATGAGAACACCAGAACTACCACCAGCAGTATAAGATACTTTTTCACAATGACCGACAGGATCATAGCTGTACAAACAACCTTCACCATTTTCATTTAGACCAGCAAGAACATTGTATACATAATATGGAAAAAAACGTCTGCTGTATAGCATTGTAGATAGCAGTTGGGCAATAGAACCTGGTTGCATTATTGTATTATGATCATACAAATAGGACTGAAAATATTGAATAATTAATATTACGTAGTTACTAGGATAGACATACAATTACCTTCAACTGAGACTGAATAATATTGGTTAGTGATAATGTGTCACACCAACATCCAGTACATCCAAGAACCGATTTGTCGGACAGCTGGAATAACTTGGATTGTTTACGCGTATAAATCATGTAACCTTCACTAAGACGAGTGTCAGAAGCCACTATAGCAAAATCTTTTCCACTAATAGCAACGATTGAACTACAAATAATTAAAGAGCCATCAATAAAAGCGACAATTACATTTAAATTTTACTAGCAACTTACCCTCCATTGCTTGCGTACGGTTCAAAATCTCTGGCTTTCGGAGCTCCTCTATCAATAATTGTATCC